>JANHGN010006693.1:16129-34298 GCA_024605025.1 Megaceryle maxima | reverse complement strand
TGTTTGTGGGGGTGTGGGGGGGGTGGGGGGGGGGGAAGGGGCAGGGGTGGGGGGGGTGGGGGGTGCAGTGCTTTCTTGTTTTTTCAAGGGAAGAAGCACTTTAACTAGTGCCTCTTTTAAGTAGAGAACAGTGAGCCAGTCACAATTGCCTGGGTCTTAATCCACTTGACTATATTTGTACAGTAAGTAGGACAGAGGGCCTGGCAACCTGATTTGCGTGTGGATACTGCTCTGTGCACTTAACAAAAGTGCTACTATAGCATGCAAATCTCTCATTTCTGCTTGGGCACCAGGCAGCCTCCAAAAAGTCCTGGATCATCTGTTTATCCTGGGCACTTAACAGAAGATAGGGCCACTTCATAGTCCTTAAAATAGGCTTCCTGCTACTATCCCTAGAAAGTAAAGCAGTGATAAGGAGTTTCTGAGTAACTTAGATCCTGCAAAATGCAGGTCTAGAGGGGCTTAGCTGGAGGGTGTATTTTCTGGACCAGTGTCTGATCTGGGATTGCAATTTTTAGCAAGTCAAGGGCACAGTTGCAAGCCTAAGGATGGGAACTGTCTGAGACAGTATGGAGAAGGGGTAGCTGCCTCCCCCAGCCAGGAAAGCAGATTGGTTCCAGCTTCATCATCAGTGACCCTCCCGCTGAACTGCTCCATGAAGCAGCAGCTCCTGAGCCCTGATGTCTGCAGGGACAAAGACTACAGAACATCCCAGTGGGACAAATGTGTCTTTGCATTGTAAACAAGAGATTGGCTCTTCCACCAGAGTGTGCCATAGGTTAGGAATTTCAATTTGTTTATTTTTTTAATCCACATGTAAAGCCCACTGTGGTTGAGTGCTACACAGACCAGAAAATGATGACACCATGTGCTTGGCTTTACAAGCCCGTGTGTGTGAAGTCACTTGCCTGTTGCTGTCATAGAGTTCTGAGATCCAGGGATGGGATGCAGGCAAAAATTGTCTTTATTAAATGTCACGTACTATGAACACTTCCAAAATTCAAGTGCAAGCTGTGTTGGAGACTGTAAATTTCTGCAAGGGCCACCAGCAGAATTATTTCATATTGAGAAAAGCCAGAACACAGGAGAAGGTCTCTGATAGTAACTCATGTGTGTCCTTGTGCATTTGTCCTTGAGTGAAGAGATGAAGTTTAAAAAAAATCAAGTTTGTTGTGCAAAATACTACATTTTTGACCTGCATTTTTTTAGCCTTTGACCAATGGACAAGGACTCATCATTTTTGAGGCACAAATTGTCTGTAGTTCATTTTTCTCCTATCCCACAGCTACTTTTCATACTGTAGTCTACAAATTTTGTGAGAGATAACTCTGGTCATTACTGGCAGAGGGGAGGTGTCTTGGAATGGTCCATTCATACTGCAAAGAACATCTTGAAGAGCAGTGCTAAATAATTGTTTTCTGACCATGAAAAGTGTAGATTCATAGGAGAATTGAGGTGGGAAGAGACCTCAGGAGGTCTCTAGTTCAACCTCCTGCTCAAAGCAGGGTGAACTATGGGATCAGACTGGGTTGCTTAGGGCTTTGACAAGTTAGGTGTTGAAAACCTTCAAAGTTGGAGACTCCACAGCCTCTGTGAACAACCTGTTTCACTGCTGGATATCCTCACTGGGAAAATTACTTCTGTCTGAACTACTCATGTTTCAACTTATGCTCATTGCCTTTTATCTTCCCACCATGCATCACTGTGAAGAGCATGGCTCTTGTCTTCTTGGTAACTTCCTCACAGGTACCAGAAGGATTGCTTTTTGGTCTCCCCAAACCCATCTGTTCCATAGGATGAAAGAGCCCCAGGCCCTCAGCCTCTCCTTACAGCCCTAGCACCCCAGGCCTGGCTGCCTTGGTGGTATTTTGGGGGCCAGGAACTGGACAAGGTATCTAGGTGTGGTCTAAGGAGTGCTGAGCTGAGGAGGGAGATCTACATGGTCTGCTGGCTGTGCTCCCATTCACAAAGCCCCAGATGCTGCTGGCCTTCTAGACCTCTCGTGCTCAGTGTGGATCTGCAAGGTTATTTTAGCAGTAATGTGCTCGATTCACTCTCCATTCACGGAGCTGCTGCTGCAGCCCCTCAGAGCTGCCCCCCACCTGAACACCGGCAGCCACATCGCAGGAGAGGTGTTCTGGCTGGTGCTAATGAAGGGAAGGGGTTAATTTCTCCTGGCTTGTACATCACCCTACACTTCCAGCTCAGTAGATGGAAGGAATGTGATTAAATCAGTGTTGATACCAAGTCTGAGAACAGATGTGAGAGTGAATTGGCAGAGCTGGAATTCAGATGGGATGAAAATAGCAAAAGAGAGTGGGTGGAAACTGTCACACATTTGTGTTACAGGTGCTTGGTCTAGACCCCAGCATTTGCAGAGACTCCTCTCTTATTTTTTCTTACCAATTCTTATTAATTCAGCTTCTCTTATCAGCAGGATCTTTTTCCTTTAACATTAATGTCCAGCAGTTGAAGCCTCCTGTTCTGTCCCCTGAAGGACAGCAGGGGTAAAAAGTTCCTTTCAGCTCCAAGCAGGCAACAAGGCATAATTATTACCAGTTTCCCCACCTCTCACACACGACAGCACTTGAACTCATTCACTCCCATTTGTAGATAAACTGAGGCACACAGTGCAAATGCTTTTAAAAACAACCAAACAAAAAAAACCCTGATCGCTACAGGATGTCCTTGTTTCCTCACAGAAGCAACTGAAAGACTCTGAAAGGCGTAAAGCCCATTTTTGCCCAAGGTTTGCTCAAGCCATGTTTTCCCTAGGACTTGTGTCTTCTTTTAGTGGTCGCCTCTTGTCTTCAGTCTACCCATGGGATTAGTTTGTGGGGGTTTTAAATGTTTTTCACACTGGCTGTGACATCTACCTAACAGAGCAAATGCTTAAAATCAGCCCAGGATTTCCCTTTGCAGCTTAACAGATGCACTTGTAAATCAGCCACAGGGTCATAGCAAGACTTTTCCATCAAAGGGTGGGAGGACTCATATGGCTTGGACTTCAAATGAAGCCTTCAAAGGACCCACCACTCCTTGCAGCGACCCGTGTCGGTCTTGCCACCACCCATTCCCCTGGTGGATTTTTCAGGATTTACATCACTGCTCCGGAGAGCTAACACACTCATCACACAGCCTCGCACAGAAGTATTATCAGCTGTACTCAGTGAAAAGCAGAGTACTCCAAACAGCAAAGCGAAGAAAGAACAGACCATCAACTGAAAAATGTGTTATGATGTTTATTTGTAACTCTTTCATCTCCCCAGCAGTTTGTTCCACAAATTACCAAGAATTTGGGTTTCACTGATATTTACTTAAAAGGAGGTGTGGGGAAATCACTTCCAATTTACCTTCAGCTGTGTAGCTGTAATGTAGTGTAGAAGTGTTGTCTTCACGTACAGAGATGGGGAATATCAATTGCTGTTCCCACGGGGCAGATGTATTGGTCAAAAAGGTCACTAAATACTTGCAGTTGCTCAGTGGACTTGGAACTAGATCCCCCTTGCACCGCATGGCTGCTGGGCTGGCTCTGCTGAGAGGGGGTGGTGAAAGGGAACATGTGCACCAGGGAAATGCTCTTTGTGCTCTCCAGAACATTCTTATCAGGGGCAGGAGAAAGAAGGGAGGCAGGCATTGAGCAAGGCCAAAGAGCCATAGTCTGTCCACGTCATTCCCAGACACGTACTGAGGAGTACTTCAGTCCACGTTGTTGAATATGAGTGTGTCTGTAACTCCTGCTCGGGGGAAATCAGTTGAAAACTGTTCAGCCTTCACAGGAAATATTGCTCTTCAGTGCTGTCAAGGTCACTGTCAGCCTGGGTTATCTGCTGTGTAAGTGCTAGCCACACAAATCAGGCTTAGCTCAGGGCTTTAATTCATGCACTCAGCGTTTTGTGGCTTATGTCCTTTAGCCTTCCTTGGTTGCCATCTTGGGTATTCGTTTGGCTCTGGTGTATGACTGTTGCAATTTCTCTTTGGGGTAATTTGCCCATGGGGTGCAGTGTTTTGCTGTATGTTCCTTAATCACAGGTGCACAAACTCACTCTACGTGAGTAATTTTATGTATAAGGGTTATTGTTACCTTTGAATGCAGATGGTTCACCTTTGGATAGAAAGATCCAGGTTACAGAGACAAAAAAACCCCACAACAAAACAATGAAAAGTTACAAAACCCACAAGAACCATTAACAAGGAAGCTTCTGTGGTTAAGGCACCCAGAGAATCAGGAAACCTCGGACCTCTTCCCAATTCTGGTCCAGACTTCTTCAGAAGCTTTCTGATTTCCCAGAGTCTTAGCTTTTATTTATAAAACAAAGATTATGGTATTTCCCACCTCATGGATTTATTGAGATTAACTGAATTGTTGATTTTAAAATGTATCATAAGAAAGTATTTATTACAACCAGCAGCTCTGGCACACACATACCCTTTTGTATTATTTTACAAAACTAAAGGCATTGATAATAAGAAGAGTGGTAGAAAATAAACCTTTTTTTTTTTTCTGACCCATAAAGCAGTTAATCTGTATAATCAAAACAACTTCTCGATTGTGCAATCCAAAATGAAGTGTTAAAGTCTAGAGAACGTGTGCACGTGCTCATCCCCTGTATGCTGGGCTAGCTGGGGTAGTGATTTTGAAAGGTAACTCAACCCACATTGCAAGGAAAGGGCCATCTCTTCTGAGATACTATGTTGAAAAATGTGTAGTTCATTCTGTAAGATTTTCAGCCAACATGTGATTTTTATTTTTATTTTATTTATTTTTCCTTTCCCTGTTAGTGCTGAAGTTGCTGTCCTATATTAGCTTTTATCCTTCAGCTGTCTGGTTCTCATTCATAATATTTCTAGCTAATGTTAGATTTTTTTGTCCTACAATGCCTCAACAGTTTCTTTACATCCTTTACATCCCACATGTGCAGGCACCTTCATAGCTTTAGGATGTTGCCCGTTCCTCTCCAGCTCTGCAATTCAGTCAGGCATCTCAGAGTAAGACTTTCTCTCTGCTTATACTTTCTGAACTCTTTTAAGGCATTTAAGTGGCCTTGAACGTGATCCCTTCTGCTGCACAGCTGGGCCTACAGCAAATCCCCAGAATCAACCAGCCTGGAACTTCTGAGCCTGAAATTTGACTCCCAGTGTTGTTGCCTCAGGCCCCATCTTCTGTACTGCAGACAGTTTGGCTCGGGGAAAAAATGATGGGTAGAGTTGCTTACACAATGTCCCCTTTTTCATTCTGTCCTACCCGATCTGATTCTATTTATACATCTGCAGAAATAATTTTAAAGGTGTTTCAGCCTTTGCTGCTGATTATCAACCCTTTTCAGCTGAGTTTTGTCTTCCTCTTGTCCTCTCTTCTAAAAAATGATAAATTAATAAAAAATAAACAGAAAATGATGACTGTCAGGTATAAAGCCATCCTGAGCAAATGGAGAAACTTGCTGTACCCCAGGTCAGTTATTCCACACACACGTTCAGTTCATAGCACAGGTCACCCACGATAGCGTGTCAGGTTTAAAAGCAGGGAGGCTGAAACACCCTTGAGTTTTCCCTAATGACTTGCCTGTCAGTAGGGAACAGGTGTTAGAATGTACTTTGGACACAACGTGAAACTTTGAGGAAAATTTAAATGATCTTAGTTCCTTAGAAATGCATAAAATTATCCCTTGTTTAATCAATTATACACACATACGTGCCCTCTCCCACAGAAGAGGCTGGATCAGGCATCCGCAGCATTTGATGCAACTCTGTTGGTTGGAAAATAAAATGCAATTGATACGGAATGTTTCTGGGTTTATTTGCCTTACACGAAGACAAATGGGAGGTTGCCTCTGAATTTTTATTTCAAGTATGTTACATTTATATGTAAGAATGTGGCATTAATTTACCATGTTCTTAAGTAAATTGCATATCCCTTGTAGCCATTCTTCTGGTCAGGAGCCTGTTGGTCTCCACCAGTGCAGACATCTACCCTGCTCACATAAGCTTTGATGAGTGACATGGAGTGCTTTCCTCCCATCAGCACTTCAAGATTAGTCAAAGAATTACAGAAAGAACCTCCTTGTAACAGTCTGGAATTCCAAACTGCATTAAAAATCCAAAAGTTGCAGTTTAACTCTTGAGGGAATTTTCTTTTCTTTTCTTTTCTTTTCTTTTTTTTGGTTTTTTTTTTTGTTTTGTTTTGGTTTGTTTGTTTGTTTGTTTTTGTTTTTGTTTTTCCTTTTTTTTCCCCAGGTTATGTTCCTAAGTGCTTGCAAATTCACAAGTTTGGGCTCAGATTCTCATGTTCTGGCATAAACATCCACGGTCACTCTAGACTCCTCTTGCTTCAGCTTCTGCACCAGCAGGGGAGGTTCCTTGATTTCAGACTCCAGAATCTCTCTTGCTTGCTTTGGTCCCAGAGGACATGTCTTCTCTCCCTTATGTTGTGTGCTTGAGTTCAGCTTTTCTCATGTCCCTGTTGCATACAGACTACACACTGTCGACACCAAAAGCAGATGCTCGTGTGTCTTCTCTCCTATTCGTCTGTCTCATGGTTGATTCAGTACATCCCAAAGACACAGATGATTGATTTCTTCCAAGCCATGGCTTGAGTTGTCACTCGTGTAGCTTGACTGATATAGGTGTCACCTACATTTGGCTTCATGTTTTATAAACCACAAAATAAGTCATCTTTACTTGGTCTTAATATCACTGGCTGCTTCATCCTCAGCTTTGTTGCTTGAAGATTAACAGTCTCATTGAAGCTTCCTGTGGATTGACCTGTCTAGAGTTGTCCCTGGGAAATGTGTCCTTAGTTCTGTTACAGAGATGGAAAGTTCCTCTTGGTCCAGAAAGATTTCCAGAATATTTTCTCCCTTCTTGTATTTCAACCCATCTGTCACTCTGAGATTTAAAAGTGAACGTTGATTTGTTCCACCCAGGACAAGAGCATGAAGTTATCCCTTCAGCTTACTTGAACATCCCATGACAAGTTACATTGTGTTTGCAGTAAAGGAACTCCATCCAGAATCAGGCTCAGAGCAGAGACAGCCCCACACTTAATCTTTCCATACTGCAGCACATGTTGTGTTTGCTGTTGAAGGGTGACAGCTATAGTTCAGTGAAGAGCTTAATCGCCATGGCCTCCTTATATAACCTGGTCTTCATATCATGGGAACATTCTTGCTCAGAACAAGAGGGCTGCACAGCAGAGTGAAATAAAGTTGATACCAACTTCATAACATCACCGTAACACCGTTGTGTGGCTGTAACAGTATTTCTTAGCCACCTGACTCCCAAAAATGACTGTAGTGCATAACACTGCTTTTTGAAGGCTTGTCCAGCACAAGCAGATCATTGACAGGTTACCTATACTTTCAGGCTGGTCTGAAGAGGCCATGTAATACCATTTCTTTCTTCTCCATAGCACTTGGCCATCCAACTTGTGTCATGTTTACTGCTAAGCCCACGGTGCTGTCAGCGTCAGCTTAGACAGAACTTGAAGTAGGTCCATCTTTGCAAGTGCTGTCACTGTTTAAGTTCTGGAAAGTTGTCATTTCATGTACATTGATGAGGGTGAGCATGTGTTTCATATCTGGTCGGTTTTTTTGGTAATTGGGAGACATACTTTCCTTTCTTAGGCATGTCTAAAACAGAAAACAGAAAGGAAAGCTTAAAACTGAGGGTTCCTAGGAAAGGCAATTTTTTTTTAAGTTTGAAAGTGTTGCTGTTCTCCTTGCTAACCCTACGTTACACCTTTTCCTTTTGTTTGTCACCAGAAGGACCCAGTACAAAAAAAAAAAAAAAAAAGCTGCTTTTTCTTGCACAAGCAAGGAACTTTACAGGACAAAAGCCTTAGTCACAAGAGGAAATTTATATTTTATTCAAGTTTTCATATGAACAGACCTTGACTCAAACAAGTGTGTTTCCATCTACCTTCAATACAGGTCAGTGCCCAAAATATTTCATCAAGTTGTCAAAGTAAAGCCCCAGTCCTGACACCAGTCTTAAATTTAACATCACTGTTGAGTTCAGTGGAGATTAGGGACAATCTCCACTAGAGGAGAGGACAAGGCAACCTGTTAGAACTTAACAGCCATTTTAAATAATGAAGCTCACTTGTGAGATCAGGGCAATATTAAACACTGATGAAAGGTGGGTTGATACCTAAGACTGGACCTCACCCAAGAGTAAGCTACACGTAATTCCACAGGGTGGTTATCTTCACCACACAGCTCTGCTGCTTTTTTTTTTTTTTTAACAGCACCACTACAATTGGGACTTTGTGGGTTGTTTTCTTTTTTTTTTTTTACATTTTGGAGGTAGAGGTTTCTTTAGAGATCTGAAATGCTTTCAGGACACTGAGCAGAACAGGGAAATTTGTCTTTTCTGAGTGGTATCCTTGCTTTCATACTTTCATCCTGACAAATTCCTACAAGATTTATCTTGTCAAACTTTAGTCTGAACAGCACAAATTACTGGCAGGATTGTCAATCTAAAAAAGAGACAGGCATAAATTTAATTGCTCCCTGAAGATACATGAAAAGCTACATTTAGCTGCAGCTAATTAGATATTCTCCAGTCAACAGTTATGATTCATCTGCTGAGGAACAAAACAAGAAGGCAAATACAGAATAGGCAGTAAAAGTTAAATCTGACCTCCTGTTCTGGTTTGGCTGGGACAGAATCCCAGGCCAGCCATGGTCTGCAGGCTGTCAGCAGTTTGGACTCAGCCAGGGCTGGCTACAGGTGTGTCCCACACCAGCAATGTCATCAGCATAAAGAGGGAAGATTGCTGCAGGTGAGGGCTCCTGATTCTGCTCCTCCTCTTTCTCCTGAGGATGTCTTCCCTCTCATTGTGACCACTGCACATTTGCTGGGCTGAGTATAACTTTGTTTCCTTTATATTTGTATTAGTTTGGCTGTGTCACTAAACTCATTTTCCCTTCATCCTGTCGGTCTCCTCTCCTTTACCTGATCTCCCTTCTCATCTGGGGAGGGGTCACTGGGTGGTAGAGCAACTGCTAGAGTTTAGCCCTAGATACAGACTAAATGGAGACACCTCCAAAAATGCTGAGGTTGGTTTTGTTTTCTTCTTAGTTAGAAATGCAGCTGGTGTTGCACTGTAACAACACCCAAGGCCATGCTGCCTCTGAGCCAGGAGGCTCAGGTCTCTGCACGAGGAGGTGACTTCACCACTCCCACAGACAAAACACAGTTCTGCTTCTGTGAAGGGAGCTTCCCAGATACCTCCTCTCCCCACCTTTCCCAGAATTATCAGCCACCATTAAGGGCATGGGCAAAACCCCAAGGAGGTTCTCTTCCAAGGATCTTAAAAGGCCTGTTTAACAAGAAAGAGCTGCACATCTGAAATGGGGTTGCCATCAACCTACAGGTATGGAAACTGGGGAAAAAAAAAATAGGTGGACTTGACCTTGCCCACCATGCTGCCACACAAAGCAATGCCATAGCTGGAGAAGGATCTCGGGGGCCTGTGGCTCCATCTTGGGCAAATGCTGTTCTGTAACTGGAAGCAGAAATGGGCATTGGAGCACAGGACAATAATTGTCTGGTCTGAGTTGGATCGGGGTGCAGTGAAACGTTTTATCTCTCTGGGGCTTCTTCCTGTATTCCTTGTACACCTGAGTTTCCTCTGGCTTTGAAAGTACCGTGTGAGTAGCTGAAGGATTTGATCATATGTTAAAAATGAACACTAACTTCTGACCAGCTGTGTTAAGGTGGTGCTAGCAGAGAAAAGAGTATTTTGTTGGCTTGTTTATGAGAAAGGGAATTACTTACACAGGTAAAAATGATGAGCAGCAAGTAAAAAATCCCAAGGCAAGTCAGCATGAAAAGCTCAGTTTTGTATTTTTTTAATTTGTCATTTTCTATTCCAGGGCAACCTAAAATGTAAAGTGAAGAGTTACATTATTCTGGTGTTTGTAAAATATTTTTAAACTGTTTTCTTCATGAAATGCCATGGGGAGTGTGGGCCAGTCAAGAGTCTACTGTACCTGTTACTTTTAATGTGACTGTGCTGCTCAGATTGCGTTCTCCATTCTGTTCCCCCAAAGTGCATTTGTATGTCCCACTGTTTCGCCTGGTTGCATTTTTGATTCTCAGTGAAAAGAAGGTGTCATTGGAGAACTCCAGGGACCCCCCAAGTTCTTTTGGATAATGAGATTCCACATCAAGGACTTTCCATGCTATTCCTTCACCGTCTCCATCCATCTGGAAAACACAAATATATTTCTCACCTTGAGCAACAGTGTCATCCTGAGCTTTAGGGGAAAGAGAGTTTTAAAGCTTACTTAAGACTGCAGGGGCTGCAGAGAGGTGGTGGTGGGGACGTACCTCAAAAGCATCTAATACATTATACTGGTTTGGTTTGGACAGAATCCCAGGCCAGCCATGGTCTGCAGGCTGTCAGCAGTTTGGAGTCAGCCCCGGCAGCTGACCCGAGCTGGCTGCAGGTGTGTCCCAGACCACAAGTGTCCTGCTCTGTATGAAGGGGGAAGTCTGCTGAGGATGAGGGCTCCTCCTGATCCTGTGCTTCCATCTCCTCCTGCTTCTCCCCACCCCTGGAGGGACTCGCTCACCAGGATGGCTTTCGTGTTTGTTGTGACCACCGTTATGTTCACTGGGCTGAATATAACTTTATATACTTTATACTGGCATTAGTTTGGTTGTTTCACTAAATCCATTTTCATTTCAACCCATGGGTCTCCTCTCCTTTTCACAATCCCCCTTCTCTGCTGGAGAGGGTGATAGAGCACCTGCTATAGTTTGGCCCCCAGTGTGGGCTATCAGTAGACATAGATTCATGCTCACAATCAAAAGTATTTTCATTTTTGCTTAAATAGACACTATATTTATAAATAGATACCACAGAGTCATTCTCTACTAGCTTCTTAATCTGCCTCACATGGACACAACCCTGGCAGAGGTGTAACAAAAAACAAAAGTAACAAAAGGCAGGGGTAAGGGTTTGCTCTCAAAATATCTACGCAGAGGTTCCAAAAGAGTGAGGAGACAGACAGCCCGCAGGGATGGTGCAGAGGCAGCCCTACCCATCTGCTTAGCGGTGGCTCTGGGGACCAGCCGTCCCCAGGAGAGTGTGGCAGCAGGCAGGTGGGCTCCACCGCTGCTGGTGCTCCCCCTGCCAGCACGCTTTCCAGCCCTGTGGTGGGAATGAAACCTGCCTACCCAGTAGGCACGCTGCAGCACGCCCGCTCTGCCAGCACAGACTGGCATCCTCCCAGTGACACCCCCCCCAGCCTAGAGCTCCTTGTGGGAATGCAGCCCTGGAAACTACGCTGCCCTGTGCCAGTTTCTGTGCAGCTGACCCCTGAAACCACAGTGCCTCTCCAGAGAAATGGGGGGTTCCCTCCCTCCCCTCTGCTCTGTATTGGAACCAAAGACCAAAAAGTTGCTTCAACTGCTTCAGATTTGGTTGTACGAAGGTCACAAGCAGGTTCTGATGCACTTGGGGAGCATTTGTGTGTTGAATTTCTTAATTGTAACCAGAAGAGCTACATTCCTTGGCATTGCTGAGAGGCTGTTGGAGGAATGATGTGTATTCCCAGAACAGTTTGTACTGTGGGGCGATAGGATGCACTGAAAATGACAATCGGCTGGGAAACGCAAAGAAGAGAGAAATCACTAACTTGATTTGAAAGAGGGGAGAAGGGTTTGAATTAGCCCGTGTCCATTCTTATTCATCGACGTTGCTCCTGGGGGCTTCGAGGCACCGTGCCCTCCGTGAAGGTTCCCCCGCTAATGAATTCAGTCTTTTTGTGGACCAGCAGAGCCAGTTCATACAGTCCAAGGCTCAGCTTTTCAGCCAAACCTCTAACTAGTGTAAGCCAAGGCTCTTTTATTATTATTTTATTTTAATAGACACGGTTTTGGCTTGCATGTTGGTGCTCACTTTCTATCGGTATAGCTACTGCATTAGCGTGTAACAGTTACACTGTAGGTTATTAAAATTAACATAATTTTCTCATACTGAGGCTAGGAGTATCTGGTTTCCCTCCCATGGATTTGCACGAGGAAAATGTACTCGGGAGCCTGGAGAGAAATATGTGCCTGATATTATACTTTACTACTTTTGCAGCCCTAAAATGATGTAGAACAAGCTGCAAAGTCGGGGAACTTTTCAGGAACTGGAGAATTGGACTAAAGTACAAATTTTTCATCATTGTAAAGATCCTTTCTTAGAAATGTTGGGTTTTTTAGTTTTGGGGGGTTTTTTTGGTTTGGTTTTTTTGGGTTTTTTTTAATTGCATCAACTGAAACACAGAGCCGTAATTCCCTGGGGCTTTCCACACTTTACCCAGCAGGAGGGAAGAAACTACCTTCTTCCCCTTAATCCCCCGGTAAATTTACCCCAGCTTCTTTTTCTTGTTACTCTCAGTCCCAAACAGCTATGAGACAAGCAGGATCTGTGGTGGTTTTAAGGCTGTAGGCACTTCACTGTGCTACAGGGGTTTAGATATTTCCAGGCCTGTGCACTGCCAGAGACGTGGCCGGAGGAATTCCAGTACCCAGGCTGGGCTCAGCTCTGGTTACAAGTGGGTCAATAGCAGTTAAGTGGATGGCATTGACCTCCCTCAGATCTAATCTTTGCCACTCTCCCTTCCTTTACCACCCTCTTTCTCAGTGAAATTTAAAACTGCCCACAGGGCAATAAAGAGAACCAGCCTAGCTCCCTGCCCTTTGCATTGCCCTGAAATGCAGACAGGACGGCTGAGCTACATACAGAAAATTAGGTTTGGGGTTTTTACTTTTTTTTTTTTTTTAAATTCACTGGTAGCATAAATAATTGTTATCTTGGGCAGTAAATGGTGTTGAGATTCTTGTGGCTGAGACCTGGGAATCAGAAAACACTTTGATCTTTCTGTATGCAGTTGTAATCACCGCTGTTAATATAAGGGAGAAGTCAATTAAGTCCGTACATCCTACCTCTGACTGTGCCTAGGAACCCAGTGAGATTTTTGGTAAATGATTTAACATCCCTGTTTCGTGGGGACACCAAGGGATAGCACTGGTTATTGCCTCCATGGCTTTCTGAAGTTCTCAGGTGCTGCTACCAGTACAGTGACCATGGAGACCAACAGGTCAGAACTTTGCCCTGCACAGACCTGCTCCGTGGAAGGCAAAGTGGTGCCCGTGAAACTGCACTAACAACGTGCCTGTCCTCAAAATAGAAGAAAAAGTTGTTTTGTGGCTTAGTCTGTCTCCCTCACTTGTGAAGAAACCAGCCGTGATCTGGATGGGGTCACGAACCTCTGCATTGGGGGCGGAGGAGGAGGAGGAACAATTCGTGTGCGTGGGTTTAATTCGGGATTTGCGTGCCTCTTTCTCCATTAAATCTCCTCTTAACTGAGGAGCAAGGGCAGGCAAGGCAGGCAGGCCGTGGTGGTGCTGGTGTGCCCAGCAGCCTCACAGCATTTTTTAGGCTACAGAGCCATCTGGTGGCACTTTTCCAGCTTCTACCTGCAGCGCATCCATCCCTACTCCGAGGTCACGGCAAGCCCTTCTTTTATGTCTCAGCCAAGCCTTTTTCCACTGCAATTTTATCTCCTACTATCTTATTGTTAAAAAATAAATAAATAAAAAATCAACCCTTCCGTTTTTAAATAAATAGCGATGAAACATCAAATTTGCAGAGTATGTCCCCATATCCCAGCTCTGTTAAAGGAAGTCCATGAGATGTTCAGTAAGGTCATCATGCTGCCTCTTGCTCTAATCAAGCTAACCTCTTCCCCTCCCCCCCACCCCAAACCTAATTAAAATTACGAAAATGCCACTTTGTTTGCCACCTCCTGTGAATTACTTGGCAGACTCTCACTAGACAGATCATTTTGCAGCTCAAGCTCCTATGATAATCCGGCGCTAATTCATGTCAAGTGTCCTCCAGGTGATACCACAGCCCAAGGTAAATGCTAAGGGGTTTTACCTAATTAATTCCACACAAGCTTACAGGGATTGAAGCGAATGCTGTTGGTGGCAGCAATCCACTTGTGTAGGGACCATCCTCTTCTTTAATCAGTGACAAAAATATTTTCCACCCGCGTTTGGTTTGGATTTCATTTGCCTTGCGCTGTGCTGGCGAGGGAACCGCAGCACGCCTGCGGCGGGAGGAAGGGGAGGTGGTCTTTTCCTGCTCCCTTGTTCGCTGTTAATGGCTTTACCAAAATTCAAAAGGCAAATCATGACTCCTGCAGGGACCGGTAGAAATGCTACTGAATCGATTTGCATAAAAAGGGGTCTCGTTGCTGTGCTGGCTGCCGGGGGGGGGGGTGTCACTGAAGCAAGAATTTTGCTGGGAAAGAGGAACCTGCAGGCTGGCAGCATCATTCTGTCTAGCTGTGTAAAGCTGCCTATTAAGAAAACTAAATAACAGAAAAAACAAAAGAAAAAAAGTGTGTTTATATTTAGTGTCACATATTCAGTGGCCAGCAGCAATGTCTGTGAGGGGCTTTTTCAGCAGTCAGCTGGGGGGCTAAGGCTGTTGTTTTCCATCACCTCCATAGCAGTGAGATGAAATGCTACCCCCAGGGGCTGATACTGTCCATCACCTTCATCAGTGACCCGGACGCTGGGCCAGAGCAAGCGCTCAGCAAGTCTGCAGGTGATACAAAGCTGGAGGCAGTGGATAATACTCCAGAAGGTTGTGCTGCCATTCAGAGGGACCTCAATAGGCTGGGGACATGGGCTGACAGGAACCTCATGAAGTTCAGCAAATGGAAATGTGAATTCTTGCCCCTGGGGAGGAATAACCCCAGGCACCAGTACAGGCTGAAGCCAACCTGCTGGAAAGGCCACGGTGGACACTAAGTTGACCGTGAACCAGCAGTGAGCCCATGTGGCAAAGGTCAACAGCCTCCTGGGCTGCACTAGGCAGAACAGCTCAGCAGGCAGAGGAAGGTGATCCTTCAGCTCTGCTCAGCACTGGTGAGACACACCTGGAGTGCTGAGTCCAGTTCTGGGCTTTCCACTAGAAGAGAGACATGGACATGCTGGAGAGAGTTCAGCAGAGAGTCACAAAGATGATGAAAGATTTGGAGCATCTGACATGTGAGGAGAAGCTGAGAGACAGGACTGTTCAGCCTGGAGGAGACCAGGCTCAAGGGCATCTTACCAATAAGTACCTGACTACCAGGGAGATAAAGAAGCTGACACCAGACTCTTCTCAGTGCCCTCTAGAGACATGACAAGAAGCAATGGGCACAAGCTGAAATCCAGGTAATTCCATTTAAATATAAGATAAACTTTTTCTGCTGTGGGGGTGGTGGGACAGTGGAATGGGCTACCCAGAGAGGGTGGGGAGTCTCCATCCTCAGAGGTATCAAAACTCAACTGGACACAGCCCTGAGCAACCGTCTTTAGTCACCTTATTTTAGTGAGTTTAAATGAAAGGTATCCTAGTTCCCAAAAGCTTAGGAACACTTGGTCTAAAGAGGTTGTGGTTTTCCCCCATGTATTCTCTAATCAATTGACTGATTCTGTTAAGTGTCTCCTAGCCTGGAGTTTTTTAGTAAGACTACTGGTAGTGATACAGTGGATAGTAAAATGGGATAGGTTTGATTGAAAATACCACTGAGCTGATACATTTTTGTTCTCTGACTGGATGAATTACAAGAAATAGGTGTAATAATTAGGCCTCCACAATTGAAGTGCTCTTCGGCAAGTATTTCTTTTTCAGAGAACTACAAACAAGGTGTGAGGAGGAGGAGGAACACTTTGCAGTCTTGGCTGGCTGCGTTTTAGCTGCAGTTTTGAAAACCTTACACGATAGTGCCACTAAACAAAAGCAATTCAGCCATGCTCTAGTGCTTACACCCAACTAGTCAAATAAAACTTAATTTTATCCTGTACATGGAAGAGCAAGCAGTTGCTGTGTTAACTCGCGTTCTCTCTTAAATACCTTTTCTCTTTGAACTTTGCCCAGACTAAGGTGGTACGTTCGCTCCCAGGTAAATCAATATGCCAATATAATCCATTTTTCCCATAAAATCAAATTTTTATTTCAGATAAAATGGTTTGGGTCCAAAACTGATGTCAGTTTAAAGGTGGAATGTATTAACATTAATTTAGTTTCTTCTGAGGGTGGGATGATTGTAAAGATGGTTTTGTTTAAAATTATACCAGGAATAATGGCCAAGTTGAAATTTCTGACTGCTAAAGAGATCTAAAAAGTATATACAGCCAGAAGGAATTTATTTTCTGAAGCAAAACATCTAGAATTCCAGCAATGCCCGACAGCCAACATATAATGAATCACAACTGAGCTGAAACAGCTTAATAGGTGTATTTTTCAGCACAAAAGCACTTTCACATTTGATGAGTGCTGAAGGTGCATCCATATGGTTCCTATACAGTGTCGTGTAGAGCTACCAGTGTTAAATTTGAAAAAAACAGACATAAATTGTGGGCACATGTGAGGGAACTTTGTGAATTAGAAGGGAAACAAAAAAGAAGGAAAGGAAAACCAAAACTCAGCTCCAAAACAACAGCAAAGGAACTGCATGTGGCACATGAGCCAGCTGGAAAAGTCCTCTGAGTCAGTCACACAGCTTCTTTACTGGGGTGGGGGGTTGATTTTAGCGAGGAGCAGCCAGCTCTGGCTCACATCAGGCAAAAGAATTGTTTTGCTCATGAAATCATTTCCACTGCTCCCTTCCTGTCTAAATCATCAGTGTGTTGGAGCTACTTGGAGCTGAATTGGTGTCTGAGGAGCATTTGATGGTATCTCTTTGGGTATGTTAGAAATTTAGCAGCTATTTACCTATGCAAATAGGTAATAGCTATGGAAGTTTAGCAAAAGTTATTTCCTTTGAAGGAAGGTGCAATTAATATTAAATCTCTATGAGGTTTATTCTTATTTTGTGATATGACTTCCCCCTTTAATTCTGCCATGATTTTATATTTTTCAGGGAAGTGTTATAAAGTTAACAGACTTCTCTCCAGTGAAGTACCACCTTCTTTTCTATTCCTCAATATTTGTTTTAGATTAAGACTTTCCTGGCTAGCACATGAACAAAATAGTGAAATATCCACGGGGACTTCATTTGTGTGTGGTTAAACTTGGTTTTCAAACTGGATATAAAGTGATAATTACGAGGTTTTATGAAGTGGTTCTCATTTTCAGTGTGCTGCACAAAGAGAAACTGTTCAGTTTTCAATAGCCCTATGAGGCAGAAAGGTAAGTAAAGTTTCATTACCCAGATTCTCGTTTCATAGGTGGGCCATAGAGATTCAAACCAGTATTTCCATACACAATTCCCAGTGCCTGGCTGCTTTATGCAAAAATGACCTAGTTTTTGGTTCTCGGTTGGAAACTTCCATGCTGCTCATACAGAGTTTTCTGGCATATAGGCTGCCTAGCAGTCCTAAAAATGAACCCTGCTTAAAGGGCATCATCGTTATGAACTGTCTGCATTTTTCACAGCCACATAGTGAATGGGATGAGACCTGCACCAAGCTGGAAGAGGACTTGGTGCTCTCCCTCCTCCCCAGTGTGCTAGGCCTGCCTACTTCAAGTATTTCTGAGTAAAAATCACTTTGCCTGAGCTGACCAACTGTGGTCCTGATTCTGCACACAGCTATTTGCATGCATGACTTAATGTGTGCAAATGATCCGATTAGCTCCAAGGAAACTGGGCACACGACTGGTTAAACACACACGAGCCTTTTTGCTGTAGAAGATGTTAGCAAAAGTGAAGGAACTGTCAGATGCAATCCTTCTTCTTTACATCCGGTTGGATTTTGACATCAGAATATTAACTCTTAACTCTTTCTCCACATAGAACTGAAAAAGCAAGTACTTTAAAATATTGGGGTTTTTTCTTAAAAAAAAAAAAAAAACCAAAACCAAAAAAGGGCAGATTGTAACAAACTCTTTAAAAGTACCCCTTCATTGGCCAGAGCGTGCAGAGGTGCCAGCGGGAAGGAGGGCTTTGTTCGCCTGAGCATCTGCCCAGCACAAACAGCTGCACGTGCAGCACCGCAATGTCACCATCAGGCCACCCAGGTGGCCAAGAAGGCAACGGCATCCTGGTCTGTATCAAAAACAGTGTGGCCAGAAGGAGCAGAGAAGTGATCGTGCCCCTGTACTGGGCACTGGTGAGGCTGCACCTTGAGGACTGGGTTCAGTTTTGGGCACCACAGGATAAAAAAAGAC
>JANHGN010006693.1:0-16029 GCA_024605025.1 Megaceryle maxima | reverse complement strand
GAGAGTGGTGAGGTCTTGGAACAGGCTGCCCAGGGAGGGGGTGGAATCACCATCCCTGGAGGGGTTCAAAAAACATCTAAATGTGCACTTCAGGATTTGATTTAGTGGTCATGATAATGTTTAGTAGACAGTTGGACTTGATGACCTTGAAGGTCATTTCCAACCTTTATGATTCCATAATCATTTTTTTAAAGCAGCAGAAGCAAAGGTTAATTGTTTGCATTTACTGCACAGTTGAAAGTGACCTCACGCAAAGGATTTAGCCTAACAGCTGCTTGAACATTAGTCTGAAATTTCATACCGTTTGCTGGAATTACCTTTTAATTAGCCCTTTTGGGGGCATACATGGTGTTTATTGATTAATCCTTCAGTAGTTGTTTTTTAAATAACAGATTAATTCTTTATGTTGGGTAGCTCAGTCAAGCTCCACATCTGGAGAGGAGAGGAAGGCTCTAAGCTGCTGTCTCTTTAGCTAGCCCCACAAGCAGAAGTAGTTTTCCAGACAAGACTCAGTTTTTTTTAGCTTTGGTGCTGTGCTTTTCCTAATATGGTTGCAACCGTGGCGTGGGTCAGGGTCACCCAGAGTGGTGTTAACTGCTGTCGCTACTTCCCACCTCTCTCCTGGGATGAGTAACCAAAAGACTGCAGTACCACGGTTGGTGCTGTCAGCCCGAGGATGGTGGCAAGAGCTGATGATAGGTAGATTTTGTTACCTCTTGTAGTTTTAGCAGAGAAAAAAAGCATGAAGTCGTTTCATGCTGGGCACTGGAAAAAATGGTCTTTTCCTGAGTGAAACAGATGAAGTAGGAAGAGCAAGGAGACCATGGAGGAGAGAGGAGATTGTCAGGGTAGGGGAGGTGCAATGGCAGTCTGGACTGTAACAGCCTGACTGCTGCAAAGGGAAACTGCACAAGTGAGGGCTGCTGAGGAAGGTGCATGCACAAAGGGCATCATCAAATGTCACTCTCCCCTGCATGTGCAGTCATTTTGTGGCAAGGTGGAACTGTCAAGAGCTATGAGACAACACAGAATTGGGTCTACAAGGTTTCCTTATAGTCTTGAATGGCTTTTGGCTCCTGTTTGCTGCAGGCTGCCACCAAACTCAGGACATGCTTCTGAAGGATCACCACATATCAGGCTGCTGATTTTCACTTTCATTTTTGTTGACTTGCAACACTAGTTTCAAGGAGAATTTTCAGGGATCTAGTCAACCTCTCTGTTTATTCCTCCCCTACCCCCTACCTCTTCTGCTAAGCTCCCCCAGGTCCTCCAGACTGCATGGATTGCCTGCAGTGAGCTCCCTGTCCTTCCCAGACTCCATGGGCAACATGGGCCCCTAAATAATTAGCATGTATCTGTATGGAAAATACATGTCCTTATCCAGCTTTTGAAGCAGAAAATAGAAAAGAATAAGTTGACCTCTCTTAGCAGTGTTCAGTCCAATGCATTATTCTCTCCTTTCTCTCCTGCCAGTTCTTAGTTCAGCATTTGGGAAAAAGGAGGAGACTATAGATGCTGCACTTGCTGATGGGCTGGTAGGCAGACGTTCCAAACAGCTTTCAGTGTTAGGTACATTTGGGTTGCAGTTGCCATCCAGTCAGTAGGCAGATTTTCACTGTTGTGCCAGCACCGAAACTCAGATGCATTGCAAGTTTCAACCACAGGAGCCCTATCTAATAACACTGTCAGTTTACTGCGGGAATAATTTTACAACTGTACCTGACCAAACTGCTGGGGAAGCCAAGGCTGTGGATTATGTTCTGGCAGAGATAAATGAACAGTTTTCACCCAACAAAAACAAGGTGTTTTCCCTTCCACTGCTCTCCTGTCACATGGGAAATTAATTAATCTATAACCCAAAAAAATCTTTATTTGCAGATTGATTTTCCACTACTACACCAAACAACCAGAGGACCACCAGCACTGGCCCATGGTAAGTGGCAGGCGTGCATGGCTGGGCGTGGGGAATGGGAGCAAAACCTTCCTGGGTTTTTTTCCTGTTAATTTGGCTCACACCATAAGCTGAAAGTATGCACTGGGATGCAAACACATGGTGCCATGGAGCAAGTCAACAGCCACTTCTTCAACCACTGGGCAACTCTGCCTCTCTGAGAAATTTCATCTTGGAAGTGAAAAGCCCTTGGAAGGGCTTTTCTGCTCATTAGCTGATTGATCCTTATAGCCCTTCCTGCAAATAAGTGGTCAGCAGGGCTCTACTGCTTTGGAGATGGGAATTCTGAATCTGGGCAGTCACGATGTGACTTTTACTTTATGACTGCAAAGAGATAACTCAGAATTTCTAGTTCTCCATCTGCCTTCTGCATACCCTGCCCTTATGCTCACCCCCACTAGCCAAATCTTCCCAAAGAATAGCAAGTACTTTTTTAGTTTTTCTATTTCAAAGAAAAAAACATCAGCTCCTGTTGGGGGGAGATTAGCCAAGGGACAGCATCATTGCTGTTGCAAGGTTTAAATACCATTTTTTGCTCTGCAGAAAAATCCTGTAAAGACTCCACTTTGCAGCAGTATTTGTTAGGCTGTACAGGGGCCATCACCTGAATTCTGATCCCTGGAAGCCAGCAATAGTTAGATAAAGAAGCAGGCCGAGAGCAATTGAGGGATCATGCTCAAATAATCTGCAATGACATGGAAAATGCTGTTCTCCATGATCAGCTCAAATGCTTTCATTGCTGCCTTATCTCTACCACACTGACAGGAGGGAGCCTCATCATAAAATTACCCATTTTGTACAAGACCAGCCAGTATCAGGTAGGAAAGCAAAGCAGACTGCTCAAGTAACTTAGGCTTTTTTCTTACTTTATACCACGATGCTGTCTGGAAGGTGACTGAGGAGTCCCGAAGAACTTTACAGGGCAGCAGCACTTCTTCAGAACATCTCACAGCAACATCTGGGAGAGCCACGGAAGCTCCACTGATTGAGCACCAAACTGCAAAGCACAGGTACACATCACCTTTAAGAGACTCCTTAGATAATCCTTCCTCTCTTCCCAAAACACATTCCCACAAAATAAATGTGAAACATCAGAAAAAAACCTGCCAGGCTCCCCACTTACCATTGCACAGGATAAGCAGAGAGTAGCCCGCCAAAGACATGGCTTTTACCACTTCGAATCACAGAGCAGCCACAGGGTGCTTCTTTGCAGGACAGCCTCTAAGAGCAGAGTGAAACTGATGCTGGTTCTGGAGTGATATTTCTGGAGGCAGACTGGGGAATCCCCCCGACAGCTTTTCTTGAAGTTCCCCGTCAAAGGGAAAATCCCTACGTGTAGGACCCAATGCTCCTCCCATTAAATGTGTTAGGTCACTCCCATTTCTGCAACTGCCTGCACTGGTAGCACATCATCTCCTTTTTTACCTCTTCCTTTTTTTTTTTTTTTTTTCTTTCTTTTTTTTTTCCTTTCCCCCCCCTGTGTTGATCTGAACAGAAATCAGGTTGATCGTGGGACATTGTGGGTCGGTGTGAAGGGCATCAAAACCAGAACTCAAAGAATCTCTCTCTTGACTGACAAAACAGCAGGGGAAAGGATTTGTCAGCCTCCCCAAAGCCCCCCTCAACCTTCTGCAGCTCTAACAGAACAGTGTCTGTGCAAAGGTTGCCCATCTGAAGCGGCATTTCTGAAACCACATGTAAGCCCCTCAGGTCATAACACCACAAGGACACTGTGACTTGGGCTAAGGAGGAATTTACAGCATCACCGAGCAATACAAACTATACTTCTGTAGTGTTACAAGTGTAACCCCTCACGCAGGGGCTCATGATGGAGAAGCAGCATCTCTTCGTACTCTATTTTGTCATTCTCAAAACAAGCAGGGGCAGCTAGAGTGACATAATTCTACCAAGTTAATGCTAGAAAATTACCTCATGAAAAAAATATTAAGGCAGCTTCCAGAAGAGAAATCATATCATTTGGACATCCCCTCTAGATATCTGACAAATAAATAAATACATAAATAAAAATCGTTTCTGTAAGAGCTATTTCCCCCTGGAGAATTTTTGGGGAAGTCTGAGGTTGATCACAGGAGCATTTACAAATCATGAAACTCTGAAAGTTGCTGACACTTTATTTTTGGAAAATGGTTCTGGCTGCTGTCTTCAGGCTACTGAGATCATGATGGAGAGAAGCCATTTACAAGGGGGGGGGGGGGGGGGTGAGTTTTGATGGGTGAAGCCCCTGTCTGGTCAGCCCCTCTTGAAAACCAGGTTTCTGGAAGCCACATCAGGCCAGGAACCCAAAAACCAAATCACCTCCAGGAAGCTTTGTGAGGTGAAGTCAGTTCGACAAGTTGTCAGCGTGCAAAAAGTCCAGCTCAGACAGATAAACACCATGGGGGGGTAGCACTTTTGGAAACTCCAATCTATTCTGTGAGGGAAGTCAGACAGCAGTTTCACTGGGGGCCTCACTGTTGAAATAGCCTACCTATTTTTAAAGCTTTTTGCTTTTATCTTCATTAGTAAATATAACAGATTCTAAGCTTTATTTTTCCCTTTGTGTTTTCCCATTTCAAGGACCTCAATCCATTATCTAGAAGATAGGTACAAGTAAAATGTATAATCCCAGAGGATGTCTCTAGGAGAGAAAATCCTGAACTCTCCCTCCTTTCTTCTGTGTGAAATAATAAAAGTCCTTGAGAAGACAGAAGGGGGGAAGGAGGGGTTGCTGAAGGAAATCTTAGAGAGAAGAGGGCTCCAGTTAATATATTTCACATCTGTTCTTCACTAGAATGAGGCTCTCCTGCCCCCATGAGTCAGTCACACATCAAGCCCACCTCCAAGGAGGGCACTCAGCTTTCACCCAAGTGCCTCTTTCTCCAAGTCCCACAGAGCTGCATATTTACCCAATCTAGAGGCTAAAACCTTCTCTGCCTCCCCTTTCATTGTGAGGAAACTCCCAGTGAGCAAACCACAGCAAGCTCCTACCCCTGCTGTGGGTCATCCCACAGCAATCCTTCCAGAAATGGCCTGACCAGATGTAGTCTGGAGGGACTGTGGTGTGCCTAAGGCTGAGGTCATGAGTCTGCCCACACAGAAGTGCACTGAAGGTAAGTGTGAAGGGTCAGGCTTCAGTTTGATCTGCAAAATGTACACACCACACACACTTGCCAAGGTGATGTTTAACAACATTTTTCTTCACTTAGTTAAAATACAGGAGTTAGGCTCTTAAAAACATGTGGGTTTTCCCTCTAGGACAGGCAGAGCTTCAAGCAAAACAGTCCTTTTCCTCCAGAAGTATTTGCAAGTTCAACTGCTGTTCCACAGTATGTGAAGCATGAGAGCAGGATATGAAAAACAAAAACTGAAACTCCCTTTGCTGGGGGAGGAGAAACCATTTCACTTCTAAACTTCCCCTGGTTGGGAAGTTTTCTTTAGGGAAACTTTGAACCAGGCTGTACTTTCCATCCTAGTTTTTAATAGCCTTTATATGGTTTTGAAGAGCAAGCCTATTGCTTCCAGAGCCCCTGGAAGCTGCTTCAAGTTTCACTCCAGTCCTGAGCAGTGGAAGCAATGGGAGCTCAGTGGGACAGGTTTGGGTGTGGGAGTGAAGAGGTGGTGATTGCCTGTCAGCCTTCTCTGTGAGAAACAGATCCACATCTTTACGGGGCCCTCAGGAACCGCAGGAGCTGCACGGTTATGTGAATAACTGGAAGTTTATCACTAAATGCTTTGTTCTGCAGACCAAAGGAGACCCGCTTTCCTACAGGTGTGTCCTGTTGCCTCTTCATCCCCTTCCCTCAGCCGTACCACTCGCTATACCAGCCAGAAACCCTCCATCTCACTAAGCAAGAAGAACCATCTGCTCTGGTGGGTCGAGAGCCGCAGCCGTGCTGACTGACATTAGCAAGCAGCGCGTAAAGCGGCTGCGTCCTGCCTACCTTTCCTGTAGCAGGGGCACTTGTTCGGATCTCCATCTTTGACCCAGCTGCTGATTTTCATGAATTTCATAGCCACTTAATTCTCTTTGAGCCCCCATCCCTCTGTCAGTTTGATAGAAAGCAGGTTCAGAACATACTGGCCGATAGACAGCCAGATGGCATGATCTCAGAAATTTCATTCTCTGTGGGAAATGAGGCTAGAAGCACAAGGATGTGGGATGGATTCATGGGATAAGGTTAAAAAGTCAAGACTGTACATTATTTTCAGTATTGATAGAGCTCTGAGTATGCTGTTCATGGAATTGTATCCTTTTTTCCCTGAACCAGGTAGGTACCAGCTCCCTCGGATACTTGTGTAGTGAATTTTTCTTAGCTGCAAAACCTATGTAGCAGTCCTTCTAATTTCATTAATTTGCCCCTGAGTGCCAGTGTTCATCAGGAGGCAGAGTTAAAAAAAAAAAAAAAAAACTACAAACAAAACCTTAGGTATCTACAAAGAGTACTGAGCTCCCCACAATGAAGAATCAAAGGTTAAGACAGAGGTGTCAACGCAGCATTAAGCATTTCTGGCAAGGCACAGATTTTTTTCTGTATTGGGATATGATTATCAAATATCCGTTGTTACACTGCATTTAAGCTCCTGCTTTGAATAAAGTCCATCCATGTGCCTCATGTCTGCTGTGAAGCCACTGGCGGGGGGGAGTTGTTTATTTTTTTTACTGTTATTAATGTCCTGTGGAGCAATAAAAACTGTTTGCTTCAGTTCAGTTGACAAAACCAGGAAGGCTTTTGTTTTTATGTTTTAGTAGGCAACCATTTAAAAAATAATAGATTGTGTGTAATGTGGCACTGTCAGCCAAAGGAGCAGTGATAGAAGAATCCACAGCCACAAATGCAGAGTGGTCATGTATTTTGAGGGGCCCAGCAGAGCTTCAGTCACAGTGTTTACTTTGCTGTCATGCTAGGATCTTGACGCTCAGCACGCCAACAATTAAAAGCAACTGAGAGTTTCCAGATTGCAGCTAATGAGAGTATGTAGATTGCTCACAAAGTAGAGTTTGGAAAGTTTAAGGAGAAAGTTCTCTTCTCTGCCTGTTCATGGCAGATAGCTGATCAGGGTCTGCCTTTGCTGTTTAAACAGTGACAACCCAGCCATACTGAGAAGGCAAAACACTGGAACTGTGACCTGAGGGCAGCACAGAGCTTTGGGCTACAGACTGTGTCCTGCTGCCAGCTCAGTAAATGACACCCAGATAACTAAACACAAACAGCCACTCCTCTGAAACACCTGGACTTTGGAGTGAGATGGGCTGTGTTTGTCAAAGTAATGATTTAGGCATACACGTGGAGAAATGGAAATTAAGACCCAAATGGAGGTACCTGAAAATAGAAGCCTCTTTAGAAACTGTTGGTTTGGGAGTTTAGGAATTGCTTTTAATCAAACAGTAGCACTAACTTAACCCACATCCATACATGTGACTGTAAGAACAGGAATAAAGCTGTACTGAAGTTCCAGCTAGTCCAGCACCTTGTCTCCCAACAGCAGGCAGTGAGTCAAGCAGGCCAAGGTGCTGCATTTAAACTGCAGCATCTACTGGAGGTGTATATTGAAATCTCATCTTTAACAGGTTCCTCTTCTATCATCCATGTGCTAGATGATGCTGGCATTGCCAGGACTTAGGACACCTTGGACCGTGGTTTGCAGATTTTGGTGTACACTCCATTGCTCACCCTCCATGTGGGGTCATCCTTCTCCAGAAGGTAAGGAGCAGATTATTGCCTCCCACCTCTACTGAATTCTGCAACAGTAGTCCCCACTTAATCCCACCATTGTGGAGATCCTTCTTGGACATCTCCTTACCACACCTGTCAGGCACTGTTTTAGTAGAGATCTAATGTTCAGTTGGTCTGCCCCCAAATCATGCTGCAGAAATACTCCTGGTGCCTGTGCATCCTCCCCAGACATGCACGCTACAGGACTTCTTACACTGGAAGAGAATGCAGAATGCAGGATCCCAGTAGGTCACCTTGTACTCCTAGCTGATCCCATGGCCCACCAGGAATGTAAGTCAGGAAATCATCCTGGGAGCAGCCTGTGCTGCCAGCAGATCTCACAGGGTGCCCAGACCATTGTGCTCCATCTGGGAACCCAACCCAGAGAAACTGTGTCAAGCTGCAGCCCCTCTCCTGGTGCCTCCAAGACCTCTTGTTGTGGGGTGGTTGTTTTTTTTCTACCTTCCCCATCTGAGATCCCACTGAGTCATGGGACTTCCAGATCAACTTCCCCCACCATCCCCAGCAGTAGAAAGAGGAAGCCTGGTGATGGAGTCCTGCTTATTGCAGGGCCTATATCCACTCTCTTTTCTTCTCAGGTCTCCCAGTATGGCACCAGTGGGCACTGTCCACTGGCTTCTCAAATGCCTTCAGGCTGGTATGCCCTGCATCCTCCTCTGGTAAGCTGTCTGTACAGTCCTGACCCTTTGACCTTGATCTTCCTCTCTTTTCTCCTTTGTTGTCCCCTGGATCATTTGGCTTTCTCCAGGTCTTTCGAAGAGCATAAGGTCGGTGCAGGCATATAATGACACTTCAATAAAATACTTGCCCAGCTTGTAAAGAGTTAAGGCAACTCACCCCTCTATGTGTAATAACTCTGTGCCTTCACCAAACTGTCTTTTCACCATATGCCCTCTTTTCCAGTTCATTTATACATAGGTTAAACAGCAGGAGCCCAGGAACAAAACTTCCTCAAACATCACTAGAGACCTCCCTGAAATGTGAACACTGGACATTTATCCCCCTCTTTTAATAGGTTATTCATATGAAGATTTTTTTCTCTTGTCCTATGGTGATGCCTTAATTTCTTTCAGGACCTTTATGTCTTTGGGAATTGTTGCTGAGGTTCTATACAGCTGACCTTGTTGTGGTTTTTATTTAAACTGCCAGAGTTTATGATCCTTTCTATTTTCTATTTTCTATTCTTGGACACAACGTCTATTTTCTGAAGTCTTCTGCTTCTAATAAATTCCTTTATCCTGCTGTTAGCCATGTCAGCTTTCCTTTTGGTCTTTCCAAAGTCTTTGTCCCTACAGAGGCTTAGAGCAAATGTATTCCTACATGTTATGTTTAAATAGCCACTGTGCAAACATTTCAGCCTTCATGCATCCATTTTCATTTCTTTTTAACAAGGTTCCTTGTTCCTATGTAACTCTATTGTAGTTGGGTTTGGTTTGGTTTGGGTTTTTTTTGCTTTTGTTCCCTAGGCAAGAATGCTGAGCAGGGGCATTTTAAAGCAGGTTCTGTGTGTTGCACAGGGCTAATATAAAAGTATCTTCTTCTCCTGTAGGCTCTTTCATGCAGCAACACTTCTTTTTCTGCAGCATCAATCCCTGATGTGACATTTGCCTGATATACAGGCAGGAAAATTGGTATTTCCTGTTACTTTTGCATTTCTTGCCCTGTCAGCAACTCTGATCAGCATGTCCTAGGTGCAGACATTTGATCTAACCCTGATAGGGCACATTTCTGTCTTAGGCCAGGAATAGCAGGCTGTATAGGTTTAGAGCTGCTTATAAACACAACTAGCTTGCTGCTTTGATTTGGCACAAAGCTTTCTCTAACACACGTTACCACTTCTGTACTGCTGCTGCCTCACTTTATACTTCATACTGTGATTCTAGAGGATCTGATCAATTTTCTTCTGATACATGTAGTATGAGATCATCCCTCTTTGAATGCCTGAGAAGTTTTGTTTCCCCCTTTTGTTTGTTACACTCCCAGCATCTATAAATAAACTTTTCTTTTTCTCTACATATATAATACGGGATTTAAAAAATTATTATTATTCAGTATTTCTTTCTAAGTTTCACCAAATTGTTGTTATACACTGGAGGATAAAACTTCCCTGATTTCCTGCTCTGAGTATGTGCCATCCTGTATGATGTTTTAGCACTTGTCAGCTTCTCCCTTCCTTCAATTAAAAAATGCCCAACATTCTTTAAGTGCCATTACTGGTTTTGTTTTAGTTTACCTGAATCTGACTACCTATGCTCTGAAAGTTTTCCTGTTCTCTAACAAGTTCAAATCCTTTGTCTTCAACCATTTCCTAGACACTCATAGAGAATTTGTCTTTGTTTCTCCCAGTTCAGCCCTGCTTATAGTATTAGAGGCATTCCAGCTAAAGCTACTATGGAGCTCCTGGTCTCCAGCTTACCACCTGACTGCATGCATTTTGCCTCAGAAGCCCTCTCCTCCTTTCCTGAGGTGGTTGCTCCATACACTGTGTCCAAAGGTTCCCTCAAGCCTCCTCCAAGAGCCTGCCCAGATATTCCACATCATCCAGGCAAGCAGATATTGCATCCAGCAGCCTAATCACCATGTGGTGCTTTCTGGTATCACGAAACTGAATGGATATATGCCTAATAGTGCATCAGTGGTCCCCTACCACTGCACCTTCCTCAGAACTGGCATCTGAGGAGTAATCTCTAGTGCAAAAGTGTGTGTGGCCTTTAGCTGTGAGATCATTTCTGCCCCACCTCCCAGGATAAGGCTTGCAGGCACAAAGCCTTCCCAGACCTCAGCAGCATGGGGACTCTACGAGCCTGGAGTAGGACTGCTCAGTGATGATCCTAAAGAGACTGTCAGTGCATCTGTCTGTTACCCTGCAATCTTCTAGGTCACGGCCTCAAGCACTGGATACTCGTAGTTGTTACCTGTGATAGTAGATAATGATTTATAGTGCTCAGTGGAGCAAACTGAGGACTCTTTGCCCACTCACTCTTTAAATAGCCAGCTGCTGCTTTAGTTTGCTTATGCTTAGGAGGGGTCTGATGGGCTCTATCCCCAGTGCCAATCAGAAATGGGGACTTGGAAACAAGAGACCTTATACTAAAAGTACTGTTGGGGTTGAAATATGTTTAGTCTTTTGGTTACATTTTTTTCTATATACTGATGGTTGGCCCTTCATTCTCCTTTAGTTTTCAAAGCAAAGATCTACAGTCTGAGAGCTCCACACTTGCAGAAGACAAGACGACCCAGGAGGCAACAGCAAAATGAGGAGCAGCAACAGCCAGCAAGGACTGTGAAGCACCAGGTGTGGAGTGGAACAGCCACTGGAACAGCAGTTTCATGGGAGGCAGTGTAGGATGGAGGCCAGCCTGCCTGGACACAAGGGACTGGGACAAGTAGACAAGAGAGCATGCTCATCTGAGCTCCTATAAAGTCTCTGGGAACCACTTTCTTCAAGACAGTAGGATAGCAGGCTCTCCCAGACCTCAGCCCCCACAGCCTCCCTCATTTCTTCAGCCCAGGGCTCCGTACACGAGCTGTCGTCAGCAAAAACCTTTAGTAACCACGCTGATGCACATCAGAGATGGAAAGGGGAACCACTATTTCTTGAGGGGGAGGCTGAGGAAACAGGTGACGTGTGGTGGGAGGATGAGCAGTGAGAAATGGAGAAATGAAAAATAGAAAGTTTTCACTAGAGCTGTGACAAATATGGCTCTTGTATGTGTAATGGAACTAGACGGCACAGTGGGAAGACACAATTTGGTGGCCTTTTAAAAGAGGAAGGAATGACAAATATTTGAAGATACTAAAGTGACCTATGCCCTGAGGGCCCTGACTCTTAAGCTGTAGGGATTCATGCTGAGATGATTTCGAGAAGCTACCTGTCCAAGTTGCCCAGACATTGCTGCCACAAGTTACTGCCCCATCACTGGTTTGTCAGAAATGGCAGTGTCCCCACACCATAGGCACCAGACTGATATATTGACACAAACTGGAGTGACTGTGGTTAATTCAGTTCACTAGGATGTGAAGTGTGGTGGCCAAGGAATCTCCTTCTTAACCCACTATCAGGTATAGTTGAATAGGTGACTAGCTGAGGTCAGAAACCTCCTGAGCCATCAGAGCCTAACAAGTCAAGTACCAAGAGTTGCCAAGAGAGCACCAGGAGAGCCTTGATACCATTTTATACAATTTGCTTGCCTCTGGACCTCCTTTTCTCTGCTTTTCACAAACTCCTTTGTTGCACTAGCTTGCAGAAGGTCTTGGAGAAGGTTTACAAAAGCCCTGTAAGCCTGTTCTTTTGGTCCATTGTCCCTTCCCAGGGCACTGAGCACCAGCCTGAGTAGCACAGCAGGATGTAATCCCTTGACATGGCTCAGAGAAGAGTGCTGGTAGTTTTGTGCTATGGTTGTCAGGGTGCGGGGAGGGCTGAGGGGAAATCCCAGGGTGGCAGAGGCAACCCCAGCCCTGGGCATCCAGCACCTCTGTGGGACCAGGGGCGGGCCTGTGGCCAGGCAGGGCAGGGCTGGGGGGAGCTGGAGTCTGGCCCTGCTGTGACATCGCTGGGGCAGAGATTCACAGCCCCAGGGGGCTGAAATGGGGTCCTGGACCCTGGACAGGGTGGGTGCAGCCCCAGGGCATCTGGGGCAGGGACAGGCATGGCTGGTGGTACCTTCAGGGCCCTGACAGTGTCATTGACCAAGACTGACACTTTTGATCATCTCTGCTCCTATTAAGAAGCTACAGAGAAAAAAGAAAAAAAAAAACCCCAAAACTTGTCCAGCAAATGAATGGCAAAACTAAGCTTAATCCAGTGTAATAAAAATTCATTACTGTTACCTTGGTCATGTGCTCTGAAAATCAGAGTGCAAATTACCACTGCAGAGACAAAAAGATGCCAGCCTTTCACTTGCCTGCTTCTGGAGATTTGGTTTAGCTCAGACAGCACGTGCAGGGAGGAGCTGCTAATAAATGGCAAGTAGTCCCATGAGAATCATGACTAATGGCTCCTGCTCAGTTAGATAACCATTTAATAAAGGGTGAGCTTCTGCCTCTTCCTTTCCATGGGGAGCATTAATGCATTATTTTTCCCCTCCTTAGCCACTTACTTCCATAAAGCTGGTAGGAATTTAATATTTTTGAAACCACTATTTCTCTATTAGTCTTAGCTGAAATTGCCCAATAGATTCAACAGTTATTAGGAACAACTAGATAGTTGTACAGATGTTGTGAGAGACAGCCACAAAGCATTATTGTATTAAGAAAGCACACAAGTTTATAGCAACACAGATTCTTGAATCACATTCGCATCCAGCAGTTAGCTGCATGAGGATTTTGTGCCATATCTGCACAAGGCTGCTTCCCTAACAAGCCTAACAAGCTAAATGAACTCAAAAAGAAGCAGTCATTGCTTAGACTCCATGCCTTGGTGGTCTTCTCTGGGAAGGAGTGATTGCACGCTCAGGACATGGCAGGAGGGCTTCCATAAATTCTCTTCAGAGACTAAAAGTTTTGCTTTGTGTATCTGTCCTGGTTTTGCTGGGATAGACTCCTAAGCCTGGCCAGCCATGGTCTGCAGGCTGTCAGCAGTCTGGAGTCAGCCCGGGCAGCTGACCTGAGCTGGCTGCAGGTGTGTCCCATCCCATAAATATCATGCTCAGTATAAAGGGGGAAGATTGCTGAAGAGGGGAGCTTCTCCAGTTCCTGGTCTTCCTTTTCTGGCTGCTCCTCTGTGTCCCTGGAGGGAGTTGCTCAACAGGATGGCTTTCCTGTTTATTGTGACCACCGTATGCTCACTGAACTGAGTATAACTTTGTATACTTTATATTGGTATTAGTTTGTCTGTTTCACTAAATGTGTTTTCATTTCAACCTGTGGATCTCCTCTCCAGGATTTTCCTGACCCTCCCCACCCCCTCTTCCAGGGTGGGGTCACTGGGTGATAGAGCAGCTGCAAGAGTTTAGCCCTGAATATGGGCTAAATGGGACAGCATCTGATTCCAGATCTGTCAAAGCTGCAGTTATCATTTTTCTTCTCTCCCAACATTTTATAAATGAAACTCCCTCTTGCTCTGTCCACTTCCCCTGTTAGCTTTTCCATTCTTGTACCTTGAGACTTGAAGGAGTGGAGGTTGCTGCTCCTACTGATGCTGAGCTTCTCAATAGCTGATAAGCCTTGTTGCTTTAAATGAGTATTTGTTTCTCAGGGATGTTCAAGTTTTAGATAGAAAGATTTGTGAGTAATTTTTCTGTAAGACTAATTAAAATGTAATGAGAGCTACATTTTATATGGATTTGAGCTTTGGTTTACTTTTTCCTGTCCTTTTGAAAAATAACAGATGCTGTTTGAATGTTTCCTCTAAGACAGAATAAACACATCCTAGAGAGCACACCTGAGTCGAAGTCCATCTTTCTCAGCATCATCCAGTGACAAACTGCTCCATCTTAAATATGTTTTGAAAATGTTTGCTTTAGTGGCCTGCAGAGGATAGCATCTGGTTTTCTATTGACAGTATTATTCAATTTGGAAAATTCTAAGTCTTCCAATAAATTGGTCTGGCAGTTTTGGTCTGACAGTTTTCAATGCAGAGTTACAAGTTGAGTGGTTTCCACTGCCAGTCACGCCTACAGTTCTGTCCTTCTGAGAAGTGTATTTGTTGTAAGACTTAAGCATCTTTCCATTTAAAGTCTGAAATGGCTTTGTCTTATCTGTGGGCTACTGTACTCTTATTGTAAAGCATCTAATTTAATTAATCTCTCTGCCACTGACTTTAAAAAGATGGTGTTGATGGCTGGGACGAGCACTCTGCTTCTTCCATGGGAGGCTGGGTTACCTTAGAGCATTGTGCTAATTACATCAAGGAAATGTTCTCTCCTCAAAACTCTCCATGCTGGCCCTAAGCAGGGCAGTAAATACAGGCTGGTGAAATAAAAGGTATGATCTGTCACCATGTATGGCTAGGAGGAATTACTGAAAAGCTCACTGTGTTCCCTCCTCGTGCTCTGAATTGGTCGGGATATTCCAGTTTATTCTATGTATTTCAAAAGCAGAAGAGAAATTAATCTTGTGTGAGGATTCAAAATGTCAAAGCCACCCAAGCAAGCAGTGGAGGTGTCATTTGTTTGTGATGTTCTCTACAAATCATTCTGTAAGCTGGATCTTAAACTAAAATGCTAGTTTCTTCACTTTCAGAAAGGGACTGGGCAATTGGGAAGAGGGTGAAGGGAGAAAGTAACACTTTTTGTCAGGGAGAGCTTTTTATTGCTAGTCATTCAAAGACAGAGCAACTGTTAGCAGGTCAGTTTGAGTGATTTTTCTTAAATGATGGTGGGGAATAACAAGTCACAGGAAGCCTGGCCATGTTTCTAGGAAAGAGCAGAGTATTTATCTCCTATTTATCTAAAGCGGGCAACCAAAACGGCAGCTTCCTTCAGCAAAAAAAGCAGAATTATAGGAATTCAACAAATACCACAAAGACTTCTGTACATGATTATTTATGCCATGGAGATAGAGATGTTTCCTACTGACAATAGAGGCAGAATGTTTACATCATCAATTATTCTTGATGGCTCTGAATGAGAAATATCAGAAACAAGTGATCATAGAGGGAAATCTATTCTAGCAGAACTCTAAACCTGTTCTGTAAAGTATATTCAGCCTGAAGAAAATGATGGAGCTGCTGTTTTTCAGATGCCCACTTTTTCCTCCTTTCATTTACAGTTTCTAAATACAGATCTGTAATGCTTTTCCCACATGTTTGGAAGATCTGAATTTCTCCTGAGATACTTTGAAACTTTTTTGAACCACCACTTCACCCTTGTTACTTATCTGTCCTGATACTTTACCTTTCTAAGGTTTTGAATCAGGGAGTTGTCTTTGAAATGCCCGATCAAGCAGTTACAGATGACAAAAGCTCCTGTTTGAGGCCCTTTACCAGTAGATGTGGGAGGTGAGGAGGTGAGAAGGACCAGGCAGTGAACATGACCTGAGTAGCTCTAACCTCCCTCTTTACTCCATTATTCTCTGCCTTAGGAATGGTTGCACTATAGAATGAGTATTTCAGGTTTTAATTTAGTTTTCTTCCTTTTCTGAAGATTTTCACTAGTTGTACTTGCTCTAGGATTTCCCAAGATTATATTTGAATATAAATAATTTCCCTTTTGACCATACTGGCTTAGTACCATGGTTGATAAAACCTACTAATTTCCTTTCTTCCATTTCATGATACACCATGTCTGGACCAAAGCAAGTTGCACGAAGAGGAAAGGTCTCTTTGAAACAGCTGAGAACAGCCCACACAGTACATCTGCCATTATTCTTGACTTGCTTTATCAACTCAGGAACAGGATGACT
>JANHGN010006692.1:73250-94929 GCA_024605025.1 Megaceryle maxima | reverse complement strand
AACCCAAACAAACAAAAAAACCCAACAACAACAACAACAAAAAACCCAAACAAACAACAACAAACCCCCCCCCCCCAAACAAAACCAAAACCATCAAACTGTTTCTGTTCTGTGAGTGTCAATTGGAGTTTCCTTGTCACAATGAAGGGTATTACAGATGGTGATCTAAAGCAACTTCTTATAATCCACTACACCAGTACTTACAGATGGCACTTTCACTACTGCTACTGGCCTGATTTACTCATTTTACCAGGTTTACATAGTATTTCTATGTTTATCTGCTGCAGAAGTGAAGTACAGTCATAAATAATGTAGATCTCCTAATTATAAAGAAAAACATACAGAAGAAATTAAAAAAAATATTTTACCAATGGACTACAGCTGCATTTTATAACTACAAGGAATTGCAATGGCTTTATGAGCTAAATCATGTAGCTTGTCTAAGCACAACAAGGTGAGCTGAAGAAAATAAAATAAACCTTATTTCTATAAATAGTTCTTATACTGGTACCAGGTCTTATAGTCTGCTACAAGGAAGAAGCTGTAACAGTAGAGGAGGATGAGTGGTGAGATGTGAGGAAGGTGCCAGATGCCCAGGATGCTGAGGTATACAGAAATGGTCCTTTGCACACCATTTTCCTTCCAGCAGCAGTGTGCAGCATGAGTCAGACACCTATTCTGCCTGTGACTAAAGCCAACTCTTCTCAGGGTGCTCCAGTTTTGCCAAAGCTGGAATTTTCAGCATTGCTGGATTTGGAGACCCGAGGAAGGATTCAGATCAATATTAAGATACTTTTGTTTAGAATTGCAGACAGTTTTTTTAGTGGCATGTTGCTTGCACTAAGACTCCAGCTTAGGAGTCCAGAGGGATGCAAGCTGCTCATATCTGCCCTGTGCAGAAGCCTTAGATACATCTCAAATAACACCAAGAGCCTATATTTAGGTAACTAAGCTGAGCCTTAGGTGTCTACACAGAGATTTCTACAAGTGATCAAGGTATATAATCTTCTTTTATAATGTGTGGAGATCTACACTTTACAGTCAGTGGAGAACTGAGTCTGTTCTTCATGGTCCACTGACAGTATTGACAGGATCTCTGTTTACTGAGACAGGAGCTTAGATACCTGCCTCCTACATTTTTTGATTGCTGTCTAAATTGTGGTGATGTCTAAGTTGTTTGAGTTTAAAGAACTCATTAATTAAGTCAATTTTAAACTCTAGCTTGATGATGGCAGAAACAGCACATCTACCTGTGGCACATTAGCAACAAGGTAACACTGTGATGTACTTAATAGAGAAGACTACAGAGAGCAAACTATGAATTAAATGTGAAGGTACAAATTCTCTTCCTGATGATGTGTAAAATGGACTGCTCTGGAACGCAGTATTCTTCTTAGCTGAGCTTTTACTCTTCTTCATTGCAAGATTGCAAGCCTCTCTCTATCAAAAATGTTCTTTGCCCTTAGTCATCTGTATAAGGTTCCATCCAAGTCTGTTTGTTCCTTAGCTCTGTCAACACCAAATTGGATTAGAAAATTAGAATTTTTTTTAATTTTTTTTAAATATGTCAGAAGTGAATTATTAAGGGATTTCTTAATTTCCTTCGGATGTTGTACCTGAGAAGCCTAAAAGGAAAATGAGAAACAATTCCATCTTGGTACTGACTACAGATTGGAGAAACATTGGGAGGAAATAAAAAATAACACTAGGCTAGGCTGGACTTGAATGGCCTTGGCTGGGTGAAGAAGAAATGCCCATGGATAAACTTGGAAAGCTCAAAGATGGTGTACAATTTATCTAACTTCATTCACTTGGATTCAGCTCACAAAACTTGGTGCTTAAATAGGATATATAGTCCAAATTTGGGTGTTCTAATGGGCAATTATCCTTGGGTGAATAAAAATGAGGCAGAATTTGTGCCTCCTATTGCAAATACTAAAGTATAAAAAGTTGGGTTCTAAATATTTGCCTTCTTGGCTCAGAACAATTATCAGACATTGTATTTTAAGGAGTACACTTTATAGCTTGCAAATAACAGTCATGTGTTTTAATGTATTTAATTTTCCTGGCCTGACTTTCATATATTTTAAGGGCTTTCTACCTCTCCTCAGCTGCATAAGAAATTTATCTTGCCAGAGGGATATAAAGGGTCTGTAAATTAAAATCAACGCTCAGTTATTCTATTTCTGAACATCAAGGTCTCTGGTATTAAGCTGAGATTATTGTTACCTACCCTACCTTAATATGAAAGTGAAATCATGCAATGAAGAATGTGCTAGGATGAGTGAAATATTTCCCCCTTCTGTTGTGTTTTGTCTCCTTGCAGTTAAGAGAAGCATAAAATGCTCAACTGAATCCTGTTAAGTTGATATTAAGACAATAATTTCATGTCATACCCATACAAACTATGCTGCAATGAAAACTGAATATATTCCTGCAGCTATGAAAACCTGTAGTAAATAGCTTTACTCTAAACCAATAAAACCTTTCTAATTACACATGGTAGAAAGGGCAAAGGAGATAGCAGGAAATTCCTTTTGCCTCATGTCACGAGTTTGGAAATGCAGTGACATCATTCCTACTGCCAGGCATTAGAGAGGATCATAATGGAACATAATTGTTGCTTGCTCATTTGATTGAACTCCAAAACTATATCATGTAACACTTAATTGTACACAGAGAATACCATTACAGAAGAGAACTCAGAACTGAGAGCTCAGTGTAAGCAGAATCATTTAATAATTATACAACTCCTATAGATGCAAAAAGACAATGCTGCTAATTAGTCTGGAATTTTACGCTCAAAATGTCCTAAGTAAACCTAGTGAAAATTAGTTAGGATCCTGAACATACAGTTTTACTATAGCTCCATCTGGTACATGCCCTCTGATTACCCAGCACGTTGGCTAGCTGTTTGAGGAACACATTTGATATCTGGCCAAGTTTAAAGGTCTGCTGGAGGTAAAACAATGCCCACCCTTTTACAAGGGGATCATTGTTGCTCAACAATAAAGCTCTCTGGCTTATTTGAATGTCAACAATTCAGAAAAGTTGATGTTTGGAGCCATCAAATAAAATGTTTTTGTGAAACAGTTTATTATTTCAGTGGTAATTATTTGAATCATTCATGGTAAAGGATGTTTGCTAATGAGAGCTTGGCTGCTGTAAATTCCAGGGAGACTGAATGCTCTTTGTGCTGACAAAAAGGCCCAAATCACTGGAGAGCGACTGACTGGACAAATCATTCATCTATGCAAATGCCAGCTGAAATGGTCAGATGCATTTATTACCCTCCTCATTATAGTAAACAAGGCAGAAATCGTGACTGGCAGTTATCAACTTGCCCTGAAGTGTGATTTGTTCTCCTACCACTATTTAAATGAGAGGAAGAAAGGCATGCCACCAGGGACTTTGTCGGTTTATAAAAGAGTAAATGTCACATAGCCCAGTGCTTAAAGACTTTTGATTGACAAATGTTTTATTTGACATATCAAACAATAATGGTTTTCATATCAAATAGTCCATATTTGTTGGCAGAAATTTAACCCTTGGAAGAGTGAGAACTGATTTTTCAGAATGATCTGAATCCAGATGGAAAGTTACAAGTAGAAAGAAACTCTCTAACTGGGTGGACTGGAAAGGCTCACATGGTACTGTACAAAGATGTTTTTAATGGAGGGTTCAAATGAACTGCTGTCTTAGTTGCTTCAAGAAAGTATCTCGCATCAGGAAGACTAATAGCATGTCACAGAAGAAAATAAAAGAGTGACTTATTTTTTTTTTCCTAAAGGAAATACGATAGCAGTTTGAGAGATCTAAACAGGACCTGCCGCATCCTCAAAACCTTGTTCCCAGGACACTTATGCTAGCTGGCTCTAAGGTCCTGTATAAATATTTACAAAAAATCCTCTGGTATTAGATCAGAGAAAGAAATTACATGTGCTTAGATGATGCTTCACATCATTTATGATGTCTTTTCACATCAGGTAGTGCAAGGACCGGACAGAAAAAGCAAGTATGCTGTATCCAAATGTGAATATATGATCTGATAGCAAATGATCTCTTTCGGCTTTAAAGAAGCAGGAGGAAAAAGTCTGAGTCAGATCCTTTAAACCTTTTCCATCTAGAACAGTAAACTGGGCCTCAAGAATGAGATCTTGAAGCTGAGGAAAAATGAGAGCTCCTCAGGTACTGTAAGAGGAGAATAAAGTGCTTTGATCATGACTTTCAGAGCAGGGGACACTCACATGATCCTACCTGCCTGTATCTTCTAACCTATGCATACTGTTGAACTGAGATTCTGCAATCCAGGTAGCCTAGAAGAGAAATACTAAATGGAAAAGCAGCAAGAAAAAAACATATCAGAAAGATGCTTTGGGTTATCTGGGAAATGTGACATGATTTTAATAATAGCATGAATATGAATAACATTACTTATTAGCTAGCATGATAGAGGGAGGAATTAAAAACAAACAATGTCTATATAATGCTTTATGGCTCTTGTGAATCAAACATTAACTGATTCATTTTCTCATTAGCTCAGTGAAGTAGCATCATTAATCCTCCTTTGTGATAGGAGAGCATCTGCATACATAGATGGGTGACAGATATTTAAGGTCACTCAGCTGGCTGCAGCAGAACTAGGTGTTACTACCCAGAGAATCTGATTTCCACTTATGTGCATAGCTAGTACTGTCTGCTAGGGGTATGCACAGAGATGTTTCCTATGTGCTGAAAATGGAACACCACAGCATTAGCTTGTGCATATCTCTGCTATCAATGTTTAAAGGCCTTTTAGCATCATAAAAAAGCACTTGTCATTGTGGCTGTCACTACCATCATTAGAAATACAGGATTTTCCATTCCAACCCTCAAAAAATTATTCTTAATTCCAGTAGCCAGTGTGTGAAGGCAGGTTGGCCTGGTGCTTCATAGTGATATCCTTGGCCAGTCGGACTGTGCTGCCTTGCATATGGAGGGAAAAATTCTCCACAGATGTCCCAGAACCACAAGGACAACTGGTGAGACATACTTTGCAGACAGAGGACTACAAACATTCTTGCTTTTCACAAAATAATCCAACAGTAGTATTTGATTTTGTGACATCATGCAAAGATGACTGTCAGAAGATAATTATTGCAAATACAGGGAAGGAAGTATTCCCAATTTTTTTCTAGCACAGCTTCTATTATTAGATCTAAGTGCCCTCTTGCATTCTGTTCCTAATGTAGTTTGAATACACATATAAAAAAAAAAAGTAATTTGTTACCATCATCCTCTTTATAGGCATTTTGAGACTACCTGCCTGTCTTGGGATCTGGCCAGCTCTTATTTATAGGAGTCTCTACTTCTCCTGCCCCATATACCCCGATATTCCCCTTTTATCATCCTCATGCTCCTGATTTCTTCCTCAGTCTCTCAGAAGCCGGTGTGTTTAAAAGCTCCCATCGGTCCACCATTCCAGCTGCCATCAATCTCCTTCAGACCTGCCACGTCATTCCAGAGCCATTGCTTCTGCAGGTCTTGAGGGTGCTGTCACGAGGGGCTGATTTAACACGGTGGAAGAGGCAGACAAATGGTTAGCTGCAGAGACAGGACGGGCCAACAAAGCTTTGTAAAAGCTATAAATAGCGCTGTTGGTTTCGAGGATTTTGCAACTGAAGAAGCCAAGGTGCTAATGAGGCAGGGAGGAGCACCTGCTCTTCGATGACATTGCTGGCCTCCACCTTCTCCACTGGAGGAAAAGTTAAAGGAGTTGATTAATACAGTTCAGGAAGGTTTCAGGATTAATTTTCAGGAATGTGAAGTAATCAACATTTTCTCAAGCAGTTAGTATGTTCAGTCAATAACAATGCCACCTTCAGGACTAACTATGTGCCCAGAATAAGTGATCATCAGGAAGCCAGGGACAGGATAACACTCAGTCTAAAGGGTTATAACAATAGAAGAGGGAAAAATCTCACTAACAATGATGAGTAACTTTCATTAATGCATACTGGAAGCTAATAGCAGGTGGCAAAAAGCCCCAAACAAACCTGTTTCATTTTTTCTGTTATTCCAAGTAACTTGGTGTCCCCTGTGTGGAGGTGAGTGAGCTGCATGCACATAAAGAGTTTTCTGTGCATCCCAGGCCTCACCCTTAACCCACACAGGAGCTGCAGATGTCACTGTAGCTTCAGGCTTAGTCTGATGATCCCTAGCTATGTCCTCCAAACAGTAAGGAAAGCTTTTTGTGCCAGGAAGCACAGAAATCAATAGATAATATAACCAGATTCAAATCAAACACTGCTCTTCTAGTGAAACTGCTGCATTTTAAAAGCTAAGAATGAAATTGCTCTGCCATGCAAAAACATCTTCCAGGGATCTTAGCAACTACGTGCTATGTTACTTTGTTTTTCGATCAGCTAATTAATGGCAGTACCAGTAACTCTCTACCAAATCTCAGGCATGAGATGTTGAAGGAAATGCCCCAGGAAGAATTGACCTACCTACGGTCTTCCCTAAGTGACTTTATATTGGGGTAATTGCAGTCACTTTAGAGAAGTTGCCCTCATTCAGAAGCATATAAATCATTACAGAAGTAGGACAAATATTTTATGTATATTTGTAGTCAAAAACTATTTAACTGTCATAATTATGTGAAAGCACTGGTAGATGTGCTGAATAGCCTGAAACTGAAGGGAGAATGGAACTAATAAAACAAACTGTGAAGACATTTCTACGTAAAAAGAAATTGTTCCTTACACAGTCTGATCTGTATCCAATACAAAGATATTAATATCAGTCTTTTAATTATTCAGAATTCTTTCAGCAACTGCATCCAAATTAACATAACCATCTATTTCCATGTGAGCAGGAATTCAGGCTAATTGTACATTAATTCCCAGGGTGAATAATTGAGGTATCAGATGCAACAGCTCAAAAAACTAAATCTTGTTTAGTGCTAAAGTAACGAGTTATAAGCCTTAAGTTAATCAAGAAAACTATACATAGGTCTTCATTAACATACTGGGAATCAATCCACAGCTGATAAAATCACAGACCACGCAGGTTTAACAGTGTGCAGCTCTACCATATTCAACTCAGTCTGAACACATTTGTGTCTTTTAAAAAGTTTGACAGCGCTGATAATTTTGTAGCCAGGAACCATCACCTCCCATTATGCTGTGAGTCCTCTTTCCAAAGTGATAATGATGTGTGCATGTGGAAAAATAATTACTTTAAAATGATGGTTTGTTTTGTTTTGGTTGGGTGTTTTTTTGTTTGTTTGTTTTGGGGTTTTTTTTTTGTTTTTTTTGGGTGTTTTTTTTTTTGGGGGGGGGGGTGTTGTTTTTTGTTTGTTTGTTTGTTTAGGATCAGCTAGCATTTACTCCTACTGCCCTGTATTTCTCCCTCTCAATGCTGCATGGAGAACTTTGATGTAGATGTCCTGCCCATTATGATTCCTCTGTATACTAGGATGACACTATGTTGCTTGATAGTACTACCTATTCACCCTCTCTTTGTAGATATTACCTAGATCACAAACCTACTTCATCAACTATGGAAACTCGCCAAATTCCTGCAAGAAAATATGATTATTTCAAAAGCTAAACCACACAAAATAGAAAGGAGACAGCTGAATAAACTAAGATCCAAGGGTTAGAGAACTACTTGTAACTAAGAGCTCGCTTGTTTCTGACTAGCTGTCAGACAGAAAAAGAGCATTCAGGTCACTAAGGTAGAATATTCCAGTATAATTTGTAGGCAAGAATGAAAAAACTCCAGATGCTCGGCTTTTATATTCTGATTGTTTGAATGCCAACATGACGTCCATGCCTACTTCAGCAGTGACTTAGTCCGGTTGTTTCTAATGCTGCAGCAAATTCATTCCTAAACAAATCTGCCTGTGTTGTTTTGTATTTGCACCGTATCCATACTTAAGGGACTTTCACAAGTTAAGGAGATCCAATGGGTTTCCAGCAGTGAGGGCAGGCTGTGTGGGTGTGCAGATATGTGGGTGTGTACATACATACATATTACAAGCACACATACACAGTGTTCACTTTAAGCTGTTGGTATAGCAGGGAAAGGAAAGTGGCTACAAGCTTCTAGTTAGAAGCTGAAGATCATTAAGTCTTTCCTGAAACTGGCTGCTAAAAGCTTATATATTTAGGGAAGTGACAGTCTCTTTTCTCACACATTATCTGCTGGAAAACAGAAAGCAGAAAGAACACAACTAGAGACTTCTTGCCAGCTTTACACACCCACCCTAGCAATATGAGCCCTCTTTCTCAATCCATTCTCCTGGATTTCTCTCATTCTGGAAAAACACTTGAATGACAAACTCAGCTGGATGACCTGAAGCCATTTATCCTCAACTCTGGGAGGACTGAACTTCTGCTGATGAATAGACCTTACCTCTTTGAGATGATAGGTTCCTTTTTTGTGCTTCTGCTTGCTGAAGAGGACTCATTAGGTTAACCAAGAGGTCATCAGGTCATTAACTGTCAATGTTGTGGTAGGTTTCCCATGACTTTTTAGGGCTTGCATATGTTTAGAGCTCCCAGACTGGCAACTAAAATTCAGGAATAATTTGTTTAAGATGGTGGCAACAAAATAAGACGCCGAATTCTAACACATACTCTGAACTGTTCCATCAAAAAAAAAAAAAAAGCTTTGTAATGTGCTTTGTCTATTTCCTTTCCTTTTTTTTTTTAAAGAAAAATAAAATAAAAATCAGCAAGCACTAAAGCCTCCTTATTTTTTTGAGTACATTTTCTTATGTTACCTTTTAATACATAAATTTTATTTTTTATACTTGCATGGTATCTTTAGAAGTGGAGAAAGGTACTAAATAAGCATATTGTTTTACTGTTAGAATATTTACATGAATGAAAGCAGCTTTCCCACACGCAGTGGATGCATATACTGTTTCTGAAAGAAAACTTTTGCACTCCTGATACATTGCGTTGGAAGCAATGTAAGACATCAGTTTCAAAGCACCACCAGAAACCTCTCCATTCAATGCCATTGAAAACAATACTCACATTGATCTGATTGGAACAGCGATATGAACTTCACAGTACTTTTCATAATTTTCTAGGTTTCTAACCCTCGGATGGAACCATCTTACTGTTCAGCATCTGTAACTCTTCAGCTCTGCTGAGCTCTGATTTGACCGATCACGCCATTGTGAAATGTGGCAGCAGTGGATGTGCCACAGGCAGCTTTGTAGCCATAGAACACAACTGACCTATAAAAATAAAGGGTTTAAAATAGTTATGTGATGCTTGATGAGAGGCTAACAATGTCTTTTTGTGAAGCTAAATGACATATCTCTATTGAAATCAATATGGCTCAGACCCACGAACACTGAAGTACTGCACTGCAGCTCTATCTATTCCCTTGGCTTTTGTGCTAAAAAAATGCAGAGCTGAACATTATACACATCTATCTCAAAACTACCAGTCAGCTGCTACTTGCTGCCCATCAGTTCATACAGCCGTTATGCAATAAAATATGAAATGGCTGATAACATTTCTAAAGAAATAGTACTGTCACGATAATGGAGACTTGATCCGATTAACAATTATGACCAATCAATATCATAAGCCTGATAGAACAGAGTCCCGTTAATTATTAGAACTTTACTTTCATCATGGAATTACAATAAGACCTTGTTCAAATGTACCTTGCAGCTCTCTTGTTGTTATGAAAAAGGAATCGATTGTCCCTGTTGCTTGAGCTTACACGCCTGTGATACTCTTCTGCACTCCTAGCAGGCTGCAAGGAAAGCCTCGAGACTAGAAGCAGCCGACAGTGCACCAGAAGCACTTAGCTTTAGAAATCTGACATTCAGAAGGTTAAAGCAACGGGTCCGGGTTTGAAGAAAGTAGGTGCTTTGCCAGAATTGCCTCTGGGAAAGTTTTTACGGCATAAGCACCTAGAGCATTTACTTGTCTGCTGGAACAGAAAAATGGGGTTTGCCCAAGGGCTAAGGGAGTTTCCTACTTATTCCTTCAATTGTTATTCAGGTTTGAATGTTGCTGTATATCTTGCTAAAATGTTATACAGGTTTTACACTCCCACTCTTAAATTTCAGTTGAATACAGTAACAAGCTGTGCAGTGTCAACACAAAAGCTTAATAAGATTGTATCTATCTCTGTCTCTTTAGACCCCTATATGAAGCCTATTGCTGGTTAAAATTAGCGTATTATCCTTACTGGATCTTACTGCTGCTGACAAAGGATTCTGATTTAAAACTTGTCTGAAGGTTCTTGCACAACAACCTCCTTGTATACAGTAGGTTGTACTATCTCAGATTCCCTAATCCTCATTAAAAACCTCATAAAGACTTCAGTCAGCACATCTGTTTCTGGCTTTAGGATTACTGCTCATAATTCTGCAGAAAGACAAAAAAGGAAAGCGAAAATATTTTTAAACATGGTATGTGCCAGTAATACTGTATTTTGATAAATTAGGATTTTCTCATTCTTTATGGTTTGTTTGTTTGTGTTTTGTTTTCTTAAAATGTAATTACGTAACACACAGAGTACTTCCTCAGGAAGGACAGTGCCTAGCCAGCCCAATGCTGAAACTGTTATTGTCACATAATTTGATGACAGGTATTTCACCGGAGACGTAGCAAGACATCACCCTTGTCCCAGTGAGTCTATAGTCTAAACTCTGTGTGATCTGCTGAGAACCAAAGCCAAGCAGCAGAGACAGGGATGAAATACTGCAGTAGTTTAATTATGTATAAAATTTAAACACGTACTTTTACTGTGGCACATTTTTCTCTTTATCTTTTAATAAAAATACAGAGAAATAAAGATAAAATGTAGCAAATACAATTAACTATGCAATATAGCATTTTCATAGAGCATAGCAGAGAGGATGCTATGCTAAATATTGTTACATGGAAAAATAACCCCACAGGGAATAAAAAATTTCCTCTGGAAAAAAAAAAAACAAATCAGAGTTTGAGTTGACACAGAAGCCAATGACTTGTTAGGCCTGGCTCATGGAAACACCTACAAACATTTAAATTTACTCAGTGAGGAGTCTCATTGACTTAGTGTATTTTCTCTTCCACTTCAAAGAATATATGTAATTTCACATATCAAAAAGCAGTAATGCTGGTCCGAGAGGCAGTGAAATGTTTCCCATGCTGGGTTAATATCCTGGGATGCAGAGGAAGCCAGAGAGAACAGCTCACACCAACGGCAACGGTGTTGTGCATACGCACTCAGTGCTGCTTCGCAGTTAACACTTGGCTAAGTTTGTTGTATTAAAAATAACTCACTGATTAAAAAGATTTCATTATTTTTAGGGTTCAATTTAAAACTTTAAAATACAAAGCTTTGCAAAGTGATAACAAAATTCAGATCAGTTTCCTGGTGGGAGCAGCAACCAGTGACTTACAAGCCAGGTAGTTTTGTGCATGATTTGTTTTCTCAACTGGTATGTTAGAAAAGCAAAACAGGTTTCTCTTTTTTTTGCGAACTTAACGAAAGTGTTTTCAGGAGGAGCTGTCTTCTAACTCTCTACCCAAGGCACAGGTAAGCTCCATTGATTAATCAGCAGCTTCTTCATTCTCACACAAAATCCCTTTGCTACATGTGATTTTTCAATGACGACCTTGCCTTGAAAAGTGGATCTGGACATCTTCTGGGAGCACAGAACATAAAAGAGCCTTGGAGCTCCAGCTACCAGACACAGTAGCTGATGTGGTGGGATCCTTACCTTACTTTCTGCTACAGAAAGTTTCCCTCTGGACATTTTTATCAGTCATCACAATGGTGCTTTGTGGTGGCAAGTGAGTCAAAGTACCTGACCGTGGATCCAAGACCCAGCCATATGTCTTGGGAGTCATAAGTAATTGAAATGTTACCAGCCATATCATTCCCTTATGTGCCTTTGGAATAGACACAGGCATAACTTAATCACATTTAACCATGCCAGTTATATGGCCTTTCCATTCTTTATATCTAATTTTGATATAACAATATTCCTACAGCCTTCGCTAAGATTTTCCCCTAATGAGCCAGCCCTAACACTACTTAGCATAATGGGCAAAAGCTGAAGGAGAAGCAGGATGCTGTTAAGACATGAATTTGGTGATTACAAAGTCTGATTAACACACAGAAGATAAGTCTCACTCTTCTTTTACAAACAGAAGGTTTCCCGTGCTGTTCTACCAGTGTATTTCCTTTCAGCACAGAGGACCATTTCTGGCACGTATTCTATGCCCAGTTTTACTGCTGTTCTGTATACAGAAATACATATGAAGTGTTTATGTGGCATAGCTCACTGGAAATTATCTGTCAGCTCCAGATGTGGATAACTGATGAATAAAAACAGATCATCAATTGATTTTTACAAAGGCTGCGGGATGACAATTTGACAGTAATTTGGAGCACATCTTGAATGCACATAGCTTGAATTTGAGACAGAAGCCTTGACAAAAAGGACGCTGTCACCCAATGTCCTCTGTCCCCTTCAATAAATACTAGTCTCTCCGCAGTTTTAAAATGCTACCTGCCGTTGGATAACTTCTGTGAATAACAATGAAGTCAGTTCTGTAATTTGTCTAGCTTCCTAAGGATTTGTTCATACACAGCACATCCTATTGGCTGTCTGAATGCTTGGGGATGATCTATGCTAAAGTGGAGAGAGCTGCACCTCCAAACAGGGGTATCTTCTGCGCACCTTAGGCTGGATCATCTGGAGGTGTCCATGTCTCCCTGTGGGTTACAGAACAGGCCTAACAGACTAGATCAAATGCATAACTTTTACAAAGCTGAATTTAAGTAATATGAAACTGTGATAATTCCAGCCCCTGAGAGCTGGAAGATGAGTGGACTGAGAGAAAAACTTTTCCTACCTGTCTATTTTCTGCACTGATGCAAAGCTCAATCTCAATACCATCTTAAAATTACCACAGGATAGGAACAAGTTGGCCAAACACAGACCTCTGTACAGATCTCTCAGCTAGGTGCCTGTTTTTTTCCTTTATAGACAACAAACAGAAACTTTTATGTTCCCCTTCTTAGGTGACACATTTAATGCCAAAATGAAAGCCTTACATGGGTTAGATAAATTGTGCCCTCCAAGTGTTCCTTTTAATTTCATTCAGAAAGGGGTTATAGCATAATATGTAAAATGAAGACAACATAAAAAAAAAATAGACCACAAAAATTCAGCTTCACACCTAACCTGTTTTCTGACTCACCAAACGTATTTACTTGTTTATAGCCTTTTTTTTTTTTTTTTAACATTACAAATTCAAATTTTGAGGTGGTCACTGATTATTGAAAGTACCTTTATAAGCACTCTGTGTAGCACCTGACTGTCGGATAGAAGTAAAGCTAAATGACACAGAAAGTCACACTACAGTGCTGGCACTGGAACCTGAAAAGCCTACATTCCTCTTCAGTAGAGGTAGTGCCTTAAAAGCTGGGGGCTTAAGTTGTTTTGTTGAAATGGTACAGTGGCATTTTATGCATATAAACCATGTACCTGTACTTCTGTATGTGCACACACGTTTGTGCAAGTACATCAATCACCTATAAACTGGTCAGCCTGTCACGTCTGCTTGTGGAAAGCAGGGTTATGTAGCGTCCTGTCTGTCACTACAGTGAGCAACAGAGAAGCACTATGTCATAAGCCTATAAATTTCCTCTATCATTGCCAATGTATATAATTCAAATTAAAGCATTATATGAGAAGCAGCTTAGATATCAAGCATTCTGAATCTTTTCCGGATTTTTTAGCATTCTTATTTGACTACAGAGTCAAAAAAAGGTTTTCTACCGTAAACGAAAAATCCCAGGTACCACGTAACGTGGAGCGCCGCAGGAGCCACGAGAAGGGCAGCCGGGCCGACAGAGGCTTCGCCCATCCCCGCAGGAGCTGGCTTCGGAAGCAGCGGTTGCGAACGAAAGCACGAGCGCTTGGGCATGCGTACCAAACTAGAGGATGTGGAAGGAAAACGTGACACTTCCTTACCAATGTGCCAGCTGGGGACCCGAGAGGCGCTACAATTCGCCGGAGAAAACACTCATTAAGACCAATTAAAATCAGGGTTAGCCTTACGACATTCCCAGGGACGCAAACAACCACATTAAACACGTGACCCGGCTGAGCTGGAGCTCGGGACAGTTTTATAAACCGCCTGCTTAAAAAAAAAAAAAAAGCTGTAGGAGAAACCAGGCTGGGGCTTTGCCCCGGGCAGTTGGGCTTCCCAAGGGCGGCTCACAGCGCTCGCCTCGCCGGAGCCTTCCGTGGCTGCAGCGGTAACACGACACGAGACAGAACAGGCTCGAGTCACGAACGGTAACGGAACCATGAACCCTCCACCGCCTTCCCCTCGGTCTGGCAACTGAACTTAACCGGCAATTAAAAAGAAAAGATAAGAGGCCGGGCCGGGCCCGCGCGTCTCACAGCGCGCAGCACGGCCCACTCAGCTTTGAGGCGCGGCCCCTGCCCCGCGCAGCTTGCGGCTCCGCCCCCGCCGAGCCCCGCCCCCGCCGCCGTGCGGAGCTTCCGGCTGCGCTTGGCGCGGTGGCGGCGGCGTGCGGCCCGATCTGCTCCGCCCTCCGGACGGGGTAGGGTGGCGGCTCCGCGCGCGCGGGGGAGGGGCGGGCGTGGGGGGGGCCCGCGCTGCCGACCGGGGCCCCTCCCCTCGGGACGCGGCCGGCGAGAGGGGCTCGCCCCGGCGAGGCGGCAGGTGCCGGGCGTCCCCCTCCGCGCCCACGTCCGGCCTGGCAGCGCCGCCGGGCCCGACGCGGCCAACCCCGCTCGGGAGCGGCCCGGTGCAGGTGCGGGTCGTGGGCAGCAGGTGCGTGCGTGCCTGCTCGGCCGGCAGAGGCGGGAGCCAGGCCGGCGGAGGCGGGGGCCAGGCCGGAGGGCTGGCGCCCCGGCGGTGGCTGGTGGGGCCGGGGCGGGCTGGTACCCGCGCGTCGGGGAGGGAACCCGCAGCTCAGTGGCGGCACTGGGCAGTGCCGCCTGCCGTAGGGTGGCGATGCCCCACCGGTGCCCGTGGGCCTCGGCGAGACTTACCGGTGGGAAAGGTCCCTGTCGGCAAAGGGCGCGGGGGCTCAGGGAGTGCGGAGTTGCAGGAAGGAGATGCAGCGCGGCAGGAGGAGCAGACATAGCGGGCAGAGCTGGGGCGCGGGCTGGGCATCGGCCCCTCCGCAGGTACCCGAGCGTCAGGCTCTCCACGGGCGCGAACTGCTGCGTGGTCCCTGCCGTGTTGCACCCGTTACTCCTGGTTACCCCAATGGCCCTGTCAGAACAGAAGCGGGGTGGGAGCTTAACTAGTCACACTTACCTAGTTTTAGGTATGTGCTTTGGGGCGCTTTGCTTCATGCAAATTATTATCAGGGCAGGCTAATGAGTGGACAGCGTGGGATAACTGCGTGGCCTGGGAGCTGCCATCAGTGCAGTCAGAAGGTGGCTGACAAGCAAGTAAATGCCGTACACAGCATTTATGTATGGAGAGGTAGTACAACACTGTGAAGAGAAAAATGACAAGCCACGTGCACTTGAACTGCTTATTGGAAGTAGTATTGAATAAGTAGTATGGAATGGAGATTATTTTATTATTTTTATTATTTCTGTCGGGAAAGTTTCACCCAAAGTGAAAAGGCAGTTGGTCAAAATTCTTCAGGCTTTGTGTAGAAAGAGTAATTTTTGAAAGGGGCTACCTGATGATTATTGAGAAACTCTTGTGTGAAGGCAACCTCCAGAAGGCAGGGTGGTCACCGGGAGTGTGTAACAGATGCATAAGGAACTTCTGTCTCTGTTACATGGTGATGTTAAACCATGCAATGTATTCTAGTCCTAGCAGGAAGGAACAAGCAATCAGTGAAGTGGTTTGTAATTCTTGGGTCTCACATGTTTTGGTGCTCATGATGGCAACAGGAGCAAGATTTTAGGTAGAACTGTCATAATGTTGCCATTTTTTTCAGTCTGTAGATTTACAAGTTGTAAATGTGTGGAATGGCCTTGGTTTTAGTGCCAGAAGTCGTTATGGGAAGAAACACAGCAAGTGGGGCCTGCGTTTAATGTATGCTGTAAGAGCTTATTAATATTTAATTAATATTAGCTTCTAGTTTCAACAAGTTGAGTGTAGATGTTGGTATAATCTAGGTAATTAACACCAAGAGATGCTAACCTGTGGTAAAAATACTCTGTTTTAGCCTGTAACATAAGGACCCAGTATTCCCTCTGTGCATTAGTGTACAAAGATAATTAAGAGGTTTCCCATTTACAATCTTTTATCTAAGACACATATATTAAATTACATTAATCTTTCTTCAGAGATAATGCAATCTATTGTTTCTGGCATTTATACGTTCTTTGTAGTTTGTCAGTGTTGCTGTTTCTTTTATAGTCAAATGAAAGAAAACCCTGCACAGTACTCCCAAGTGTGAGCTGAGCAAAGCTGGTGTAAAGAGGAATTATAACCTTTCTGGCTTTAAAAATCAAACCTGGCATATACATGACTTGTATATACAATATTTGCTTCTTTTGAAATAGTATGAACTCCTGTATCGCACATATGTTGCCAAGGACAGCTTAGAGATGAAATAGGACATTTTTCTTTTTTTTTTTTCCCTGTGTCTAATATCTGTTACCTGTTATGTTTTTACATCCATCCTTAACAGAGTTACAGAACTGTTGGAGTTTGAAGGGACCCCTAGAGATCATCTAGTCCAACTCCACCCTCCCACCCCCCAAAGTAGGTTTTCCTGGAACACGTGACACAGGGTTGCATCCAGGCAGGTTCTAAATATCTCCAGAGAAGGAGACTCCACAACCTCCCTGTGCAGCCTGTTCCAGTGCTCTGTCATCCTCACAGTAAAGTTTCTCCTCATATTTAGATCAAACCCTCTGCGTTTACAGCTTGTGCCCTTTCCCCCTTCTGTCAGTGGGCACCACTGAAAAGAGTCTGTATCTGTCCTCCTTGCGCACCCACCCTTTAGCTATTTATAGACATTAATAAGGTCTCAGTCTTCTCTTTTGCAGGCTAAATAGTCCCAGCTCTCTCAACTTTTCCTTACAAGAGAGATGCTCCAGTTCCCCAGTCATCTTTGTTCCCCTCCACTGAACTCTCTCCAGTAGTTCCCCATCTTGCTTGAATGGGGGAGCCCAGAACTGAACACAGTATTCCAGATGTGGCCTCACCAGGGCAGAATAGAGGGGGAGGATGACTCCCCTTGACCTACGGGCCACAGTCTTCTTAATGCACCCTACATTTTCTAGCGCCTCCAAATTCCCAGTATTTTACTGTATGTTTCCCACCTTTTCTCAGCAGTCTGGCTGGTGAATAACTATTTAACTGTGTTCTGTTCCTGTTTTCATGGGATGAAATTATGAATGCTAGAGAGCTGCATTTGCAAAACCAACCAAAACAAATAGGTACAATAATCATTAATGGGATGGGCTGCTTGGAAGTAGGAAATAGATTTGTGAATGCGAACTCCCCCTAAAAAGAGGCAAAACAGACTGAAGAGATCTAGTGCTTTTGAGTGCTTTAGTTTAATTAGTGTCTCTTCCCATGAAATCTATACAGAAACACTAAGACATTATCCTTTATCAAGGCTTGTTGTGTTTGAAAGAGGGAAATAGTGAATTACAGCCTTAGAAGTCTTTTTGTATGTATAGCACGAAAGGAAGAAGGATTAATCATAATAGAAAAAGGGAATTTGTCCATATAATTGAAATAGTTGTCAATTAAATAGTGATCTGAATAGGAGAGATTGTAAATAATGTCATGAGCGCTAATGTATTTTGAAAGAAGGGAGATGAACTGACTGAAAACTACACTTGCTTGCAAGAGTGGTTTGTGTCTGGCTGGATGAGCCCCAGGACTCATCTGGCTCTCCAGCAGTGCCAGCTGGAGAGGTGGCTCTGAGGCAGAGAGAGATGGGTCTGTGTGGGGCATGAGGTGGGAGGGCAGAGCTCGGACAACCCCAAGAGAGACTGGGGGCAGGATCCTGTCTGGAAGTGCAAAATGGGCATGTAGGCATAGCACAGCACCTCACAGCATTGCTGTACTTTCACAGTGCATTGCTTTTTGTTTCTAACCAAACCATTAATGCCCTAGTCTGTGGTGGCTGCTGAAGGTTCTGGTATTTGATAGCACCATTTCATTCCATTTAATGGTGTCCTGACAGAAAAAAATAATATAAAAGAAGCCAATTAAAAGAAAAGAAGGCTGCTGCTTGGAAGATGCATTTAGAAGAAACCCTTATTAAGCTTCAGTTTGGCATAATTATGCCCATACAAAAGGATAATATACAACAGGCCAAAGATGCTACCAGAGATTGGAATGTATAGTTGCATAGGCCCAAATGGATTTCTTAAAAATAATCAAGCAGTTTGGAGGAGGAGAAAGGAGTTTTCCACATAAACTTTGCGTGTACATGAACTGCTCTGCTCTAGAACTGTTTATCTTGATGCCTTTCATAGGCCTGAATCTGCATTTCTATCTTTTTTTTTTAGTTAGACCCTTTTATTTGGAAATCATCTTGACTTGGGGTAGTTCCTAAAAAAATCTCTCTATGTCATCTGGCCCTACTGGTCTGTATTTAATGTAATTCTTTCACTAGCTTATTAACGTTCAACCTCCTGGGCGATCTTTCATTTGTCTCTTTTAAATACACACACAATTTTAATGCTTCTTTTCAAATGCCAAGAGCTTCTATTTCTCTTGTAGTCCTAACACTTACTTATCCTTCTTTCATAATAGTTTTCTGTTTCCCCTTGCTTGTTATAAACTACTAGATCCTGTATTACTTTTAACTCTTTCAAAGTAATTGTCTTCCACTTACACTGCTTTTAGACCAATATGTTTATCTGAAGGCTGTACGCTCTGCCTTGTTTCTTCCTACTTACAACCTTATGAGCTTGTCGACCAATGTCAGCAAAAATTGTCAAAGTGGCATCAGTCTCAGGCATATCAGATTTTTACAGATTTTATTGGTAGGGGGGAATGACCCAAATTAGTGTTTCTGCTAATGGAAAATATGCAACATGATTTCAAGTTACCTGCTTTGTGAGACCTGGCTTAAACTGGACGGCTAGTTGATGTACAGCTCTGAACCAGATGGTAGTTATGCTGCTTTTTGACAAGCTGCTGGGGAGCAGAGCTGAGCTCTACAGCAGCTCTGTAAGTCTGGAGGTTGCATTGCAGACATGAAGTTGCATAGGATGCATATGAGTGATTTGCACCTGATCTTGAAGTACCCCAGCTGAATGATTCTTAAAATTGGGCTCTGTAAAGCTGTATTTCCATGGAGCAGCCCTCAAGCCATGTTAGTCAGTGAAATTTGGAGTTAGAAGCTGGTGTATATGCTGGTCTACACATGATTCCAGGGCTTCACAGCAGTAAGTTTCTTGAAGTTTAATGTCTGTTGGCATATTCTGGAAAAGAGATATTTCTCTTTCAGAGGGAAAAATCCAGAAGGAGAATATATTTGTAATTTTCATGTACATCTTACAGAAGCTCCATACTGAAAAGATAAAATACCAATTTTCAGTTTGGAGTTGTTTTTTTTATGGGGCTTTGGGTTTTTGTTTCTGTTGGTTTTTTTTTTTTTAAGGTGGTGTGCTGCTTTTTTTCTCTCAGTGCCTTTGCAGAGAGGTAGTTCAACAGGATGGTTGGGGGAAATGGGACATTATTGGGTTTTGGCATTCCAGAAGAGCTTGAAGTGGATCCAACGTACTATCACATGCGTTCCCTTCTGCACTGAATGTCGGGAGTAGCTCATGTTGTTGACAGCTATGCCAACATGTGAAACTGAATGAAAGATAGGAACTAAACAAAAAGCTAATAAAAGAAGCAGTAAGAAAGGGAGAATTGAATACTTTGTTAGTAAACTTTCTTGCTGTTGCTACTAAGACGGTTAAATAGTGCAGCTTATCCTTATCTGTTACCACAAACGTCGTCTTTTTGGCTACTTTCAAGTGAAAGAGAGCTGTTTGTACAGCTATGTGCATTTTGTGATTATGAGAAGCAAGCAATTTGCCCAAGAAAAATGCACAGGAGATGTATATGGAGGCAAAATGACACAAAAGTCACTTTGACTTGCCTCTGTTTATTTAATTATTTACCCAACTTTAAGCTTATGCTTCCAAAAAAAAAAAAAAAAAAAAAAGTATGGTCCCACTTGTACCCATTGCAAACATTAAATATGTGGTTTGTCTGGTAGGCAATGTGAGGCATCATGTAAGTTGTTGTTTGATGCATCTGCTGAAATAGAGGAGTTGCCTTTGTTAATTTGGTGATTACCACAGTATGTATCCTATGTTAAACTAACCCACATCTCCAGTACAGGCTGTTGAAGGAATATTTATTCTGAGACATGCTTAATCATCCCTCTTTTGGCCTCTTATGGGTTATGGGTATTACTAATTTTTTCCTAGTAAAGCTGATGAACAAATTTGATTGGAAGGCCCAGTTTGTGAGAAAGAGTTTGTGATACTAGAGGATGTGAATTGTGGAGTGCTGTGTTACTGCCCCGGTATGCTGTGTGCTGGTAGCTGAAATCAGTGAATAAACATATTCCACGTTTCATTGTGTGTTAGTAAATCTAACAGTTTACATCACACAGGTATGGAGCAGCTGCTAAATATGGGACAAGCGTATGTAAGAGGATCTTTATTAGTATGGAATATGATACAGCCCTTCTTGTGTCCTGAAGACAACATTCAGCTATAAATTTTCCCTTACCGTTGTAAAGTCTCTTTAGTAAGAGATTTAATTTGGCTTTTTCTAATTGTTAAACCTGGTTTTTTTTTTACTCGTGATTTGATGTGGGCTGTGTAAAACACATCAGTATCCTTAGTTATCAGTATGTTTTGTGTTGATTTTTTTAGGTGGCCTGGTGTTATGCAGATCTAGTACATTTTGTGTTTAACTGAATTGTTACATGAATGAAAATATTTTCTCTTATCAGAAGTAAAATGCTTTCTATGGGGACTTCTGCTTCTGATGTCAGGACTCTTTTGAAGACTTACTTTGTTGTTTGGCTTAAAGGAAGATGATGTCGTTAATGAATTCTGAGCACCCTTCAGGAGGCTGGTGACCCTTCTATCATTGCTGAATGCTGTCATGGACAACTTCAAAGGGTAAAGACAGTATTTTTGTGAGTCTGATTCAGGCTAGTGCTCTGATATAGGAAGCAGCGGGTTATATTTTGTTTAGAGTAACTGCCCAAAGCTTGCTCTTTTCACTTTTAAAACCATACGCAAAGTATAGGAACAAATTAGAGGAAACAATTTGCTGTAGTAGCTGTCCAATTTTCTATGAGCTGTCTTTGAAGGGTGCATTTACTCTGCAGGTTTTAATATGCTACAGATATACTCGGTTTAGCTTAAAATGAACTAATTTGGGTCTGGGAGCAATTTTACTGCAAAATATAAGCAGTGAAGTAACTTGTTTTTTGTTGAGCTGTATGCTGCTGCAGCTCAACGAGATACCTGAGTACTTTTGTTTAAAAGTCAGTTCTAGTTTAAATATTTCAAAACTATACTAAGGATAATTTTAGATGTACCTTCCGATACTCTTCTACAGTTGTTTACTGAAGGACCAGATTTCATTTCATGCTTGATTTCATTTCCATAAGTCAGTGCAAGATTTCTTTCCCCCCCCCTGCCCCCGCGCCCTCCCCGCCGCCAGACCAC
>JANHGN010006692.1:48411-73240 GCA_024605025.1 Megaceryle maxima | reverse complement strand
TGAAGGACCAGCTTTTATTTCCTGCCTGATTTTCATTCCATAAGTACAGGCAAGTTTTCTTCCCCGCCCCCCCCCCCCCTTAAGAAATCCCTGGAAATAATGCTTAATTTAACCATCAGTCTTTTTGTGGCTCGAGGATTAGTTTTGGCTAATGTTCCTTCATAGTCTTTTTTTAAACACAGTAAATGGGAAGCCACACTTAGTATCCTCTAACTAAATAATTGTCTTAAAATGTAACAGATTATTAATGTTTTAGTAGCAGTACTTTGTTTAAAAGGATTTTCATAAGAGTACAGTTTGCTTTCTAAGAATATTTTATCCGCTCACTATGTTTATTCATTCTGTTTTATCAGCTCTTTTCCAAAACACCACAAGCAGTTAATGCACCTTATGAAGGATTCCTGACCTTTCACATCTTCCCAAGTAGTATCTAGATGTCACCAGTGTTTCCCATGTTAACAGTTCTGAGCATGTTTTACTATATGTGCCTTCGGCGCCGAGCTAGGACAGCAACGAGAGGAGAAATGAACAGCCGGAGGGCTATTGAATCAAACACTCGAGCCTTACCCATCAACGTTGAAATAGTTCAGTATGCCAAAGAAGTGTTGGATTTCAGCTCTCACTATGGTAGTGAAAACAGCATGTCATATACCATGTGGAATTTAGCAGGTATTCCGAATGTGTACCCTAGTTCTGGTGACTTCACTCAGACTGCCGTCTTTCGAACTTACGGGACCTGGTGGGATCGTTGCCCTAGTGCTCGGCTGCCATTCAAGAGGACACCACCCACATTCTGTAGCCAGGACTATGTGGAACTTGCTTTTGAGGAACCTGTTTATCCTACTGCAGTGCACATTCTGGAAACGTATCACCCTGGAGCTGTAGTCAGGATTTTGGCATGCTCTGCAAATCCGTACTCACAAAATCCACCAGCTGAAGTAAGGTAATTTTTTTTTTTTTTTTTTTCCCCATAAGATGGGAAATGCTACAAATAATTCTGTTTATCAAACTTTACATCCTAGTATTTCTCTGGTTTGCATCTGACCACTAACAATTTTTTTATTTATGCATGTTTTTAAAATGGCAGTGACACCTTTTTTTATACCAACGTTAGAGAGACAGATTTTTTTGGTAGGAATTAATGCAGAACCTACTATCAGATTTACTTTATGTAATGACGGTTTTTGTGTTGGAGTTTTTATGAGTAATAATTATTATGTATGTGTAAAAATCACTTTTGAGAAATGGTAGTTCTGAATATCTTTCTCCAATAAAAAAAGAAAACTGTATAGAAGAGGCTGAGGATTCACAGTTGCTGTGTCATCCTGCTTCAAGCAGTGGTGAACTCTTTCTTCTCTCTGAATGCTTTAGGTTATATGGTACTATCAGGCACTGTAACTATTCATATGGAAATGAGGCCAGAACCAGGAGCACAGAATGGTTGGACTAAAGGTGATGCCATTTCTCTGACCTTAATTTTTGGTCTGATCAAAGTGTGAGAGCTGCACTTCATATTTACGCTTGCTTTATAGACTGAAAGAAGTTGATTTGATCCTGTCAGTTTTCCTCATAGTAGAAGCTCTTGATGTAACTGTAACTGGGGGGACAGGGAGCTAGGGATGTGAGAAATGGCAAGATAATAAAGAAGCACACTGTGTGTGAGGTGGAAGCTCCTAGTGAGGAGAAACAGAATTGGAAGGAGGAGGAGAACAGGTAAAGGCGTGTAGTGGGGAGAAACATTGGGGAAAGCTATCAGTATATCCAATCAAAGTATTCCATATACATGAAAGAGATATGAAATGATACCAAGCTCATAAAGGAAAGGAGAACTGACAGAAGAAAGTCTCAAAGTGTATCCCATAGAAAGTAATATGCTAACAAATACTTTATTGCTTTAAAATGCACATTTTGGTGGTATAAACAGTGTTAGCTTGGATGCTGGGTGTTTTTTCCCTGACCTACCTTTTACAGAGAGAACTAAAAAGCATACTTTTAGGTCTAACTCAGTATCCCATGCTTCTTAATATTAGGCTATTGATGTTTATTCAAAATGGCTAGGAAACACCTAGTGCTGTTGTTTATTATACAGCTTTCTAATGGGCATATACTGTGGGCTCTAAAGTAAACACCTGAATTCAAGAAGCACTGATAGGTCAAACTAAATAATAATAGGCCAACTAACTTCAGAAGTAGGCACTGTAATACAGAACTTATTTATAGGATGGTACACGGTGAAGGCAGCTTTTAACACTTTTGAACTTAGAACCTACTGTGAAATTACTTGGCCAATTACACTGAAATTTCATTTTGTTTTTTATTTTATGATGTAGCACATAGAGATTCTTTCTGTAACTGTTGCTAATATTGCATTAGAATAATAGTAATATAGTGTGCTGCAGGGCAGTACAAGGATTTAATTCTGAGTAATAAGCTAATGCTATTTCATAAAAATGTCTGGTTAGGTTTCGGTTCTTAAAAAGATAGACTTCTTTTAGCTTTGTGTAAAGGTGTATTGAAGAAGAGCTCAAGAATGGTAACTGAAGGAGCTGGTTAGTAATGTGCACTTAAAAAAAAAAAAATGTTCACAGAACTAAAAGGAGATGGAAGTGAAAATCCTGAGATAAACTTTCTGGGATGTGCTTTCACTCCTTTTGGGTTGTGATCAGAGTGAGAGCTCAGACTTTCCCTTCTTCATAAAAGAGGATGAAGTTTCTGCAGCACCTTGCTTTTTAATTTGTAGTCAGAAGTATCTTCTGCTCTGCCTACCTAGGTTAACAACATTTTTAGTAAGAAGAAGGTTCTAACTTCTCTCCGGCAGCTGCAGAACTGTTTGTTCTTGCATCTTCAGTATTTGCCAGTCTTGATGCTAGAGATGTGTTAGAAGGACTGGTTGGATAGTTTATTGGGGTGGTATTTTCATTGTTTTGTTTATGTGTGTTTGTTTGTTTGTTGTTTTTCTTTTTTCTTTGTTTTATTTTTTCTTTGTGGTTTTTTTTTTGTTGTTGTTCATTTGTTGTTTTTTTCTTTTGGCTTACTTTGTTCTCAGCAGGACTTGTTTGTTCAAAGCTGCACATTTGGTTTGTCTCCTTCTTTCTTCTTCTGAGGTAAACATGTCGTAAGCATGGTGTCTTGAAGGGAAGATGAAGGAGCCCTTTCTCCGCATGAGATACGCAGTATTTTTCCTCTGTTCATTTGCTCATCTTTATGAGGGGAATATGAAATGCTGCAAGAATGCAATCTCTTTCATGCTACAGTTTTTGGTCCCTTGTTTTCACTGCCAAAAATTCTCTGAGATGTCAACTAAGAATTATTTTTTTGAAGGTGGAATGCTTCTTATAATCTCAGGTGACTGTGTTTAACTGATGTTTTGGATGTGAAGAACTGCTGTACTATTTCCTGCTATTAAAAAAGGCTGTGTCCAACTTACTTGAAGAACACTTACAATTAGACCCTTGTTTTCCTCTTCTGACTACTTTGATACTTAATTTTATATCACCTTATTACCTAAAAAATGTAAATTGTTGCTTTGTTTTATCTGCTGACTCTGGATCTGTTTCTTTCTGAATGCCAGTGTAGAATGGGCAGGTCATTAGAAAGGTTTCTTTTCAACAGTCCTTTCTTTGATATAAAACAAAGGCCAAAGTAATGGTGGAGTCAAAACTGTTGAGAGGAAGGATTCTGTTGAGACTTGTTTCAATGTTACGCTTAGCAGATTATACTAGTCCAGCTGAGTACTCTTCCCCCCGGCCTTTGTTTAGCATTTAAAACATCAGCTCATCCAAAGTTTTGCTGTGTGCAAAAACTTCTAACCTACAAGAGTCTCTTTAAGGATTTGGTGCACAGCAGTTCTTGCTCAAGAGGACTTCATATATTCTTGTAGAAAAATGGCTATAGCCCTCATAGCTGACCAAGGGGTTGCTCTGTTGCACACTTTATGCATCAGTTGAATGAAAGAATAGCTTATGATGTTCAGAAAAAGTTCTTTAGTCTGGTTTCTTTATGGTGGTGCATTGAATACTGCTATCAGTTACAGGTTTGTATGACACTGACTTGGATCAGCTTTATTAAGTCTTTTTAGAAGTGGGATCAGCAACTCTTTGTGGAATCAGAATATTTATTTTTCAGAATGGAATGTAATTGTTGCTAAATAATTCTAATGCTTAAAATACGACAGTTAATTTGAAATTTTTTCATTATGGTTTAACCAGCTTCCAACAATTTGAAGATTCTTTGTCCTTTCCTATCTCTTGCTGTTTCAAACACAGAAGACATATCATTCTTCACATAAAATAATTTTTAAAAATCACAAATGTCAGAGAAACTGCTGTCTTTATACATGGACACCTGTTGTGCTTTTCATTAGTGCCATTCACACCTTGACTGGTGAGAAATGTTTGGTAATTTCTTAATCTATACTAACATAAGTTAGTATCCATGTACAGATTTTTTACATGAGTTATCTGAGTTCAGAAAATCAGTAATCTGAGATTAAGGGAATATTATACCATATGGTCTCAGGTTTTTTGTGGTGAAGAAATCCCTTCTTTATTTTTGTATTCTGTTGTGCTATGATTATTATACCAGTGTAGCCTTGAAGTTTTGTACTGTAGTGCACTTTCTGTGTACTTGAGGTTTGGTGACAACTCCTCTTTAACCAGTGGAAGAAGCAATTGTCCAGACAGGTGTGATGGGGACACCGCACCTGGTAGTGGCATTAATTGAAACCAACGAAGAGAATTTTCTGTGTTTCTCACGGTGTATTAGATTGATGGGTAAGATATAGCTAGCTTCTGTGTTAAGGAAAATGTCTTCTTGCCCATTTCTTTTTCCTCCTCATTTACCCAAAAGGTAATTCCCTAATGGCCTCTTTTTGTGTCAGCCCTTTTGAAACATTTGGATACTCCTGATAGTTAGCTGCTGTCAGAGTGTGTGTGTGTTTTAATAGGAGCTTTCAAGTCCGAAATAAGTTTTTCAGAAGTTTTTAAAATTTTGCCTTTTACAAAAATAACTTTGCTTTTTAAATTTGGAATATAAAAGAAAAAAATGGTCCCTGTTCTTCTGTTGTCAGCTTTTTAAACTTATTTGACAGTTTTTCTTGTGTCATGTATGTTGTAGTGACACCACATAGTCATGTGCTTTTAAAAAGCTCAAACCCAGAGTTTCTGAATTAGTCTGGGATGTATGGCAGTGCTTGGGGTGATGTTTCATAGCGTATGTCTTTACTGCTATGTGATGATTACTTCTGTAGTAGATTTGAGATTGTTTTGTGATTATTTTTTTCTTTTCCACAGATAAAGTGTAACGCTGATTAGGTTGTTTTTCACGGGCGAGATACTGTGATCATTTGACTGACTGGGAGGAGTTCCATTTTGCCTTGTGTGTTGCCAGCGTTTATTTCTATTTAATTTTATTTCTTTCATGTCATTTAGAATTTTACCAGATGCTCTTTTGAGCAAAATTCTGAGTTTGATTTGTAGATGAACAACTTGGCTCGGTATTTTCTATCTTAGCTGTGTTTGCTTCATGTGAGGTTCCTTGCTCTTTCTGAAGCCCTTGGAACATGTAGAGGTAGAAGATGCTGCAGCCAGAGGAGCAGGCTAAGAAAGATGTACAAAGCAAAAGGCTCCCTCTCCTTCCATTAGGAAGTTAATTGAATTTAGGCAATACAATGCTAATCCAGATGGGAATGTAGCAGGTTTTTTTTTTTGGCAACTGGCAGCCAGAATCTGGATCAAAATGTGTGATTAAAAAAAAAAAAAAACAAAAATCCTCTTCTGATAAAGGGCAAGAAAACGGAAAGGCAATGTACGGAATGGAAAATACTGTGAGTCTCTTGCTTGTAGAGAGTGGCATCCAGATAGTTCTTTTGCTCTACCTTTTATTCCCCGTGAATCTCAGATGAAGGAACCCAAAACACTGCTGATACCATCAACACATTAGAGTGTGATAAGGGACCTTCAGGGCTGTATCTCACCTATGTATAACACACATCTTAAGTTCTAGCCATTTGCATCCTTACTTATAACTTGCTTTGACATCTTCAGGGAAACAGCTTTTTCTTGTCCAGATGACTGTCATAGAAGAATGAATGCTGGGTTCATGGGACACAGTCTTGTTTGAGAAGCCCATTAAAAGCTCATGTGGACCTGGCAGTTGTTTGAAATATCTTCTATTTTAAATGCTGTGAGCATTCTTGGGGACCCGTCTGCTCTCTCAGGTATTTCAGAATTGAACTCTTAAAGTAGAAATGGAAATCTGCTGCATATTCCCCCATACTAATTAGAAGTCTGCTTATCAGCTTGATCTGAGTGGTTCTAAAATTGTTCTCATGATCAGTTTTCCCTGCCTTTGGTATTTACGAACTCACAGCTGTGGCCAGGGGTGCACTTTCCAGGTTATGTTGAACCTGGTGTGCTGAAGCATCCCTGGCATATTAGCAGGCAGGAGATGTTTCCTTGTAGGTAGCCTACAGATTATTTACAGAGCACTTGCTTGGATAAGAGCAAAATGGATGTATTATAATCCTGTATCATGATTATAATTGTTACAGAAGTTGCAATTTCAGCAAAGGTGCGGTTGTATTATTCTCTGAATTTCCTTATACTCTCCTTGTTGGTCTATGTGAAACTTTCCCTTCTTTTGGCTTTTAACACTGCTGTAAGTTTCTTGGAACAGGACATTTATTTTCTGTGCTTGAATCAAATGTAGTGCTTCTTTCACTTTATACACCAATCTCAGTTTCACAATGCAAGAAATTTCAGAAGATTGCAGGCAATGTTTAATATTGTCTTGCTGGAGAGAAATCTGATTACTTTTCTTAGGAGCTGCTTTTCCAAAGAATCTTTCTTCTTACATATTTCCTTCAGAAATAACAAGATCTACTCAGGCATCATTTTAGCCATTAAAAATCTTTCCAACAGCATTATGTCAATAAAATATTAAACAAGCATTAAATATGTACTCTCATTTGATACAAACCTTTCAAGTGTTTCTCAGCCTAAAAATCACTAGACTGAATTTTCCTTCATGGTGAGGAAAGGAGAATGGGAATTTGTTTGGTTTTTGGTTTTTGTTTGTTTTTGTACTACATAGTCGATGGAGTCTTTGGTACCAGGAATTTGAGCAGAATGAGTTTCTGGCTGTCTTCATGAGGTAGAGAGAAATCTAATGGGGAAAACTGAGTCCCTTAAAGCTGTATGGAAAAACTTCACTTAAAGTCCTCCTTTTCTTCAATCAGTAGAGAAAATTCTGCAGATGTTACTGCCTCTCATTTGGGCTTTGCATGACAGTGTAAAGACTTGAGGCTTTCTAGTCCATTGCTGGTGAAACTTTCTTATCAAAGCACTCGCATTGCAACACCTTTGATCAGCTGTCACTATATATCTGCAAGACTTGAGGACAGACCATGGCCTACCTTCAGTCATTTGATCCTTAATATTTTGAGAGCTACCTAATTAACTCAAGGGTGGGGAAAGGGAGAGCAGAGAGGAAAATTTCTTTGACTGTTGGGATTATTTTTCTCTTTGTTTTGGGTTAAATAGTTTATCAAGAATCTTAAGCTTGGACCAAATGTAGGCAACCTTATTAGAGAAGCTGATTTTGGTACTCACCCTCAAACTAGGACCGACTGTCACAATGCCTTTCTTCTGAAGACTTCTGAAATGGATGACCATAACAAAAAAAAATGCTCCATGTCAGAAGAAATGTAGTTCTTACTGAAGCTTCTTGGAAAGTTTTTGATCCAACTGTGGAGTCTTCACTCCCTTTCAGATTATATTTATCCCATTTAAGTGTTAAAGTGCTGATTCTAGATGAGACCATTTCCAAATGCAGCAATGGGTGTATTGAAAGTGTGCCTATGCTCAGGAAGAACCCTGAGTCGGAGTAATTGCTATGTCCTGATATTGTATGTGGTGCCACCAAGGCAGAGAAGAACATCAAATCAGCCTGATAGACTTGCAATTTTGCAGTTAAACCAACAACAAACTCCTTTAGTTTGGTGGGCTGTTGATGAGAAGAAAACAGTATGACAAGAACAGTGGAAAATAGTCTCCAGCTTGTTCATCAGTACTTGGTGTGTAATGTGGAGTTTCACCAGATGGTAGAGTCATGCTACGTGTCTTTCCTTTTCTCTGTTTTACTGAAAAGACTGGAAAATAGAGATACTACTTGCTAAAGGGGGGTATTGCTCTTCACTTTGATGAACCTAGACCTCCAGATGCATTATTTTTTTCCAGAGCTCTGCTACTGCTAGATAATCCTCTCTCCAGGGCACCAAAGGAGAAGTCAATAACTGAAACACATTCTGTTAAAAGTTGATGGTCCAGCATGTGCTAAATTAGTGAAAAAATAGCCTTGAGTTTCCCTAAGGATTGAGTGGGTATATGAAAGTGTCTAAGCAAAATGTCAGATGGTGATCTGGATGTGTTCAAGAAAGGTCGTGTGCATTGCCAACATTAAGTATTTGCTTAGGGAATCGACCTATGTGAGAGGGTGTGGCAGTGGGACTGTCTGTTACTTTTTGCCACAAGTTGACATTCATTTCCTAAACGAATGAAATCTTCTCTTACTAGTAAGTCCCTCTTATAAAAACTGTTAACCTTCAGGTAGAGTTGTCCACTCTCCTACACTGGCGCTTTCTGATGTGTTATCTATTCATCAGTCCTGCCTGTTTGTTTTTAGTTGATGACTTTTTTTTTTTTTTTTAACTCCTTTTGGCAGAAGACTTCTGCAGGTCTCCCATTCTACTGTAAGGTATTTTTGGAGAGTGTCATGATGTAGGATAGGAACATTTGTCTGTGCATACCTGGAAATGTCCATGATGAAATGGAAGCTTCAGCTGACAGAGATTAATTTTCCTATCCTTGAAATAGTAGCAAATATCAAGCTTCTAAGCCTTATCTATACTATGTGCTATGTTTTAAGGAAAATGCTTACATATATTTTACATTCTGTCATGATGGACAAAGTTTAAGCACTTGCTTCTTTTTTTGGTTTTTGTTTGAGTTGTGGTTTGGTTGGTTGGTTTGCTTTTTTAATTAATTCTTTTTTTCTCCCCTGTCTGTTCGGCAGTACCTATCAGTATTGAGCAATACTTGTTCAGAGTAGTGGTGTCTGGTAGGGAAAGCCAAGATGCTGAGGTACCAGGGAGCAGATACAGCATTTCTGAGACCCATGCGACAGGATAAGTAGCCAGGAGAGAAATGCTTGAATCTAGGACTAGGATGATTGGGAGTAGATGTGAAAGTTATGCACACGGGATGCAGAGAACACTGTGAGCATACTGTCAAAGGGAGTAGCAGCAGTGGCTGCTGGAGGCTTCCTTCTTTAAGAATTAAGTGGACTTGAGGAGGAAAAGATGGGCATCAGTGACTGAAGATCTTCTAAAATCCATTCACTGGATGTGGTCCCACACAGATATAAAGAGTATGTTTCTTTTTTCAGGCCGTTTGGAAAGTTTGGGAGCACTGAAGACCTTCTGAATATGACTTGATCCTCCAGATTACTTAATTGGCAGCAGGTTTCACTGTCATTTACTGGAGGATATTTGAGGTCTGTGTGTGAAAATAAAGATGCATGTATGGAAGTTCTGTGCATGCCCTAAATCTCCTTATGTCACTATACCAAAGAGGAGAAAACCTTTTCAGTTTAGTAGTTTGGAAATTCTAGTGGGTTTTTTTTTTCCAAAGGATCCATTAAAAATGACTTGAAGATTCTGTTTTCTTTGGTAATTTGTCAATGAATTACTTTTAAAAGCAATAGATGCTTCCCTGGACAGATAAACAAAGTAAAGTTTAGAATTTAATTTTTTTTTAATATCTAATTTGCAGTGCTGCCATTTGAACATATTTGATGTAAAAGAGTCTGAGCTGTGTGGCTTTGGTGGCTTTTGTTTGGTTTGTTTTTTGCATTTGTTTTTATTTTTGTGTGTGTGTACAAACATTTAGTAGGAAATGAGAGGTCAGTTAACTGTATATTTGGGTTACATGATATGACTGTTCCTGCATACTTACACTAACACACCATCATTGTGAAGACATCTGTAATCCATTTGTTACGATTACCTTACCCTGTGCATGGATAACAGTGCTCTAACACAAGGGCGTGACTGTGAGTATACAGCTTGTTTTGTTAGTTACCAATGCAGAGAAAATATGCTAAGGTCATGAATTAGTGAGCTCTCTTAAATTCATCCTTAGGATATTTACCAAATCTAGGGAAAAGGTAATTATTGTCTTTTTAATCGTGTTTCTTACTTGTTAAATACTCCCGACAGAGAAACACTCTTATTGAGTTCAGGAATTGCCTTAGCAAATTTGATTTTAATCCCTATACTCTCTGTCTGTGCAATTTTTCTTTCACAGATGGGAAATCCTTTGGTCTGAAGCACCTACAAAGGTGAATGGTCCTCAGGCTCGGCAGTTCACACCTTGTATCAAACAGATAAACTTTCCCACCAACTTAATCCGACTGGAAGTGAACAGCTCTCTTCTGGACTATTACACTGAACTGGATGCAGTAGTACTACATGGTGTGAAAGAGAGACCTGTGCTTTCACTTAAGACTTCGATGATTGATATGAATGATATTGATGAAGATGACGATGAAGAAAAGGATGACTGTGGAATGGACACCCTTAATAAACAGTTCAGCATTGTTACCCTCAGGGAATGGCCAACTAATGGATATTTTGATAAACTGCCTTATGAGGTAAGAAAAGCATGTTTATGCTCAATATATTTGTCTTGATGGTTAAGGGTACAAAGGTGCTTTATAGGGTACTGGTGAAGATTGTTGCTTTTTTCCAGTTAGTTCCTTGCATTCTTTTGTGAGTGTCCTGCAATTATTGTATAGTTATGCCTGAATTATGTAAGTTGGTCTACTTCCATGGATGGATATTGGCAAGGCACTGTGCTGGTATTTGCATAGTTAGTGCACTTCTGTTTCTCAAAAATCTGTCGACTCACACACACTTTTTTACACCAGTTATTCTAGCCTTGAATGTCTAGGTCTAGAACTTAGAAGCTTCTGGCACTTTTCCAGTATTTTTAGTCCTGTTGCTTGACAAAGATACATCATTAGATATGAAAAGATCTAATCAAAATCTGGAAATGGAAATAGTTTGTAATAGGCTAAATGTTTCATTTCCTGTTATCTTTGTGAAGCCATGTTGGAGCAGGTCCAAAGGAGGCCACAAAATTGATCATAGGGCTGGAACACCTCTCCTATGAAGACAGGCTGAGAGACTTGGTGTTGTTCAGCCTGGAGAAGGCTCCACGGACACCTTACTGCAGCCTTACAGTACTTAAAGGAGGCCTTTAAGGAAGATGGGGACAGTCTTTTTAGAAGGGCCTGTCATGACAGGACAAGTGATAATGGTTTTAAACTAAAAGAGGGTATATTTAAACTAGCTACAAGGAAGACATTTTTTTACAGTGAGGGTGGTGAGACATTGGCATAGGTTGACCAGGGAAGAGGTAGATGCTCCATCTGTGGAGACACTGAAGGTCAGGTTGGGTAGGTCTCTGAGCACCTTGATCTAGTTGAAGATGTTCCTGCTCAGTGCAGGGGGGTTGGACTAGATGACATTTAAAGGTACCTTCCAACTCAAACCATTCTATGTTTCAATTCTCTCTCTCTCACAAAACTCCAGAACTTTGTTCTTGAAACTGCCACAATATTTTCATATTATTATGACATAAGTTTCTTTTATCCAGCTAAGTTATGAATCATGATGCAAGTAGAAAGTACTGTAGCTGGACTTCTGTACACTCTATTGTTTTGATGTTTGCTACTTTTTGTGCTATCATTAGCACAGAAACAACTTTCAGATTCCCTGGCAGCAGGGCAGTTGCAAATGTGCTCAGAGTCAGTGTAGATAGATATTTTCTTTATGGTAATTTCCAGTATAATGAGATTGTGAAGTATGATTGCTGAATATTGTGTGAAGGACAGGAAATTCTCAGTGGGTTGTAGCTGTTCATGGAGGTTAGTACCTTAGAGGAAGAATTGAGAGATGAAATAATTGTCTCCACCTCTCCTGAAATAAACTGAGTTTGCACATAGTGGAAATGAGCCTTTATTTGCCAGTTAGACTTCTGGACTTGGGCAGAACATGATTGTTCCTGCTCTTCCGTGTCCTGCAGTCTGGCAAAAGAAGGGTTTGTTTAATGTGGTAACTCCTTAAATGCTCAGAGTGCTTGTGGCTTGAATCAGACTGGCTTTTGAAAGCGAAGGGGAGATGGTGAGAGATGCTGTCACTGGCTCTTTCAGGAGTAGTGTTTAGGTTTTGTCACACCTTTTGCCTCTAAGTATCCCAGTTCAGCACGTGAAGGCCATGCTTGGGTGCTGTGTACCCTAGTAACCTGCAGAAGTTTGCTGTGATTGTCAAGAGAGAGGAAGAGAATGTAACAACTCTGGCCATCTTTCTTCTGTGTATTTATCTTCTCTTTTAAGTCATCTTGAGTTCCTGAGTTTGTTTGGGTTTTGTGTTGCTGCAGTGGAATAATAAATGAGGATAAGGGTTTCATCCTGAGTTAGCTCTAGCAGTGGGATCTTTTTTCCTCAGAGTCCATATAGTGTTTAATATATTTTGCTGTTGGTGCTTGTGTATCAATGCTAAGTAAAGAAAGTACTTCACATATGCAAAGGAACAGTTGATTTCAGAACATATTAAAGTGTATAACTGCTTGAAAGTTTGAAAATATGTTGGTTTTAGTCATTCAAAGAAATTAATCGTAGAGAAAACTTGTTTAAAATCTAGGAAGTCTTTTTTGAAAAGGCTGGGTAAATTGTATTATAGTAGAATACAAGAAACATTAATTGGTCTCCTTTCTGTTCCATGTGATTAAACATATGAAGATTATAATTTAGGAAGTATTTGTATAGTCCTGTTACTCCTGTGAACTCCTGCCTCTACTACTTTATTGTGCTGCTGTGCTTTCCTGTTTGTGTACCAGCTTCCTTTTTTATCCATTTTTTAACATGTTTGGTTTCATGAATGCATTTATATGGTCTAGGAATACCAAGCACTTTTTTTTTTTTTTTTTTTTCCTTCTGCTTTGATTTAAGGAAACTGAAAATATGGGCAGAATATTTATCAGCAACTACAAAAGACTATTTCTGGACTGGTTTTGTAACAGCAGAAATCCCAGTCTCCTTTCTTGCTTCGGCTGGAAGGTTTGGGTATCAGAACAACAAAAATATTGTACTTTGTAGTGTGACAGCTTTTTATTGCATCAGAGATGGGAACACTATTCTGCATGCTGTCTTCAAGACTGACAAGTGTCAGATTTTTCTGGGAAGCGTTCAAACCTTCGTAATGGTGAAGTAAGGCAGCCACTGTCTCCTTCCACTTTTGACTAATACATTACATGAAAAATTTTCTTTTTATGCTTTCATGTTGATTGTGAACGTGTAACTGTTCCCATGCCCACTTGTTATTGGAGCTGTTTCAGGCTTTTTCATACTACCCTCCATAATTCACAAAACATGCAGGCTGAATGGTCTGTTGTGCTAATCTTAAAGTAGGCAGCAGTTCCTCCAGCTTTTGTTTTGCCTTTGTTGTCTTCCTGAAACTTCCATAGACTATCCTTTTGTGGACTGTGGTGTTCCTCAGAATGTGGTTAGGAATGGCTTGCTGCAGTGTGAGCTCTTAAAACATGGTAAGAGTCTAGATTGCTTCTGCCAACAAAAGACAAAAATGCTGGACTCCTGGGGCACAGACTTCCTTAGAAGAAAGTGTGAAGTCTTAGATGAACTGGGTGAGAGAATTTTCCTTCCCTACTTGTGGACAGTGTTAACCAGCCCTTAGTAGCTGTGAAGTACTTCTATTATCATCTGTTATCCAGAATTACCTTAAAACTGAGAAATGATTTTCTGAGAGATACTTCATGTCCTTGTCTTGCTTCCCAGTTACATTTGACTGTCTTACGCTGCTCGTAAAGTGGAAGGAGTATTAGTTGGCTTTGCAGGAATGCTTGAGACCTGAAGGCCTGAACAAGTTAAAGGCTTTTGAAAAAAGTAAAGAATACCTGCCACAGCATACCTGTTGTGGAGTTTGAGACTCACCAAAAAGTGTCAGGTACCAAGAACTTAATATTTGTTCTCCAGAGAGGAGAGTCAGGAGAAATCCTGCATGCTTCAGTCTAAAATATGTATTTTTTATAAATTTTGATATAAAAAGATATAAATGACATCTTTGTCATCCCTTGAAGCCAATTTTTCCTAAAGCTGCCTACAAGATTTATGAGCTGTTCATGTCTGCTGGGAAAGTGAATTTCACCACTAAATGTGGATTTGGCTCCTATGTTCCAGGAAAATGGGTCTTGAATGTAAGATCTGCATCCCTTAAATGATATTTAGATAGAAGAGTTGGAGCAGTAAGCAGAAGCATTTTTAAATCTCGTACACTTTTTTTTCCTCAACAGCAAAATTTTACATCTGTCCAGAACAACTATTTGTAGACTTCCAGATTATCAGGAAGATTTTATGCCTCTCTTTGGAAACAGAAACTCATGAGGGTCTTAAAAGCTGTCTTAACAGCTAATGACCATATGGCACAAGATTCCTTTCTATTAACAGCCAATATACAGCCACTTGTTATAGTAGACTAGGCTCTGAGCAATGGCACATGGAGGAGATCTCTCCAGCTTTCGTCCTCCTGGAGTCTTGATTATTTGATTATGCAGTCTGTCAGCAAGATCCTTTTCTGTTCTTTGAATCAAGAAGGGGCTTAAAACATTTACAGCCTTTCATTGCTGAGAGGATCAGAGCCTATAGCCTGGTGCTATAAAGCCCACTCCAAAAAAGCATGTTAGGTGAGTAGACTAAAGAAAAGACATTTAAATGGTTGAGGTTAAATGCTTTTTGTATGTTTGTGTGTGCTATTAAATGTGTATGCATTTGCTGGTGCAAGCTATAGGGTTGTGGAACTAGGGACTGTGTTTTCTTAAACTATGTTGAGGAATGTCAAAAACCCTAGAATATCATAATCTTCTTCCTGCCTTCTTTCTTTGCCTTCTTGTGTGCATATCCTTTGTCCTTTATCTGAGCATCTTAGTATCAATACTAATTAATTAGAGCCTTAAGCTGTGGCAGCTCCAGCTGCATAATGAAAAAATTGCAGCTCATTCATTTGTGTCTTTCTGAACAAGTGGTTTGCATACGGCATTGTATTTTCATGTTGGAGAGACTCATGTTGAAGAGCTGAAAGAGGAAATTTGTAGAAAGTGCACATACTCTGGTTTGACCAGTATCCAAGTGTTATTTTTATTGCTTTTTACAACTACCCAAAAGAAGGTTGTAGAGAGAAGGGTGCCAGTCTTTTCTCACAAGTAATAAGCAATAGGATAAGAAGAAGTGGTCTCAAGTTGTGCCAGGGGAGGTTTAGGTTGGATATTAGGAAAAATTTGTTCACTGAAAGGATTGTCAAGCACTGGGCCAGGCTGCCCAGGGAAGTGGTTGAATCACCATCCCTGGATGTGTTTAAAAGTCATTTAGGTATCGTGCTTAAGGACGTGGTTTAGCAGTAGGCTTGGTAGAATAGGGTGAATAGTTGTCCTCGATCTTAAAGGTCTTTTCCAACCTAAACAACTTTACAATTCTAGTCTATAATTCTATGATTTTCTGACCAAATCAAGTTCTGCATTACTGTGCTCTAGCCACAGGAAGTATTTTATTGGGTACAAATGGGTATTGCTTGCTGTTACTTGGGGAGAAAAGCTTTTAAAAGCTTGAGAAAAACTTTTGGGTAGGTAAATACTATTAAAGCCTCGCCACTGGTAAAGTTGTTACCCCATGTATTGGAGTGATGAGATCCTCTCTGAGCTTATAAGGAAACTTTGTAGTGGGTGAGATGTCTGCTTTTTAAGATTTTTAATTTTGTTTTTAATTGGTAATTCAAAATACTTGCATATATGTAAGATGCTGCAGCCTGGGACTATGATGGTGATAAAACACACAGACCAGGTATAAATTGGGACCTTTTTTGTACTCAAACAGTACACAATGAATTTCTATACTGCTGTTTGTTGAGTTGTTGTGGAGTGTTATGATTTGGAAACCTCCAGTTTTTGGAGGTTTTCACTGTAGTGGGCATTGATTTCATTACATCTTTTAGTGTGGTGTTTGTGCCATGTTTGCCTTGGAAATAGGAAAGAAAGTATTGGTCCATCATAGCCTAAAAACAGTGATCAATGTTGTAAAGATCATATTTTGTTTTCCTCTTTATACTCCTTTGTACTGGTTTTCCAGTAATCTTTGTCATTCCTGATCGATTTATGAGAGAGTGTGAAACCGTAACAGTTGCCCTTTTATTTTTTAATGTAAATGCAGAGTGAAAACAATTGTTTGCGAGAAGCTTTGTTACAGAATGAGTTTTCACAGCAAATACTCAGTTCTGCAGCATTGTTGGAATTGCCATGAACACGGTGTAGCACAAATACAGCACATCATGTCACATAGTCATTATGGTATCAAATTGTACTTGATGCTAGGATACACACACATAAAAAGAGAATCTCTGACAGACACCAGGCTCCACACTGATGGTAATTAATGGTTATTAGGCTGTAGATTTGGAACTGGTTATCTTTGTTTAATTGAAAACCAGAAAAAAAAAGTACTTTATATCTTAACGTCATAGTAGTGACTTTTCATTCTACATATTATGAAGTAGCATAATTTCAGTAAAAAATAAAGGATTCTTTTTTTCTGTTGAAGACATTTATTTGGTAAGAGATTTTATCTCAAAAGTGTGGAAAGATTGCAACATCTTGAACGTTATGAAATGCTCACTGAAGTAATCAGTTAGTGTGAAGGGACATTGGTGAGGCATTTATGGTTCCATCACCATTATCTTTACTGCTCACAAGTTACAAACCTTTTTTTCTATTGAGAAACAAAATGTGTTACTTTGTTTTTATCAGATATTATTATGCCACATTAATTGTAGACATACACTTAGCTAACTGTGCAGCCTTTGCTCCTGAGCTCTCTGCTCTAGAGAACTTATTAAAAAAACTTGTGAAAAATCTGAAGGAAAAGGCATTCATAAAGTAGACATTTAGGTGGCTTACAGAGCAAAGATTGCAAAATAGTTTGAAGCTGTCTTTCAGAATATTGAAAACTATTTAAAGTGAATTGATGGCCTTAGAAAAATAGGTGTATATTTAGATATTTACTATTAGAATGACAAACAAAACTGTGTTAAGCAATTTATAAGCTTGATTATGGGTCTAAACAAAGCAAAATCAAGATATTAATTTGGGATTATATCTGTGTTAGCTCCTAGTTATTTTGCTCCTTCTCAGATACCAAAATGAGAGAAACTTAAATGTTAGTTGGGATCAAACTTTGTTGATTGTAATACATTAACTGTAGTTATATATGCTTATCTATATAATATATATAGCTCTCATATTGAAATGTCTGTGCAGATCCTCTGCATCAAGCTGAGGTCAAGAGTTCCCAGGTACTTGCAGAGACAAAAAGCCTGGGCTGTTCTCAGGGGAAAGGAAGAGCAAGGAGAAGGGAAGAGGGAAGGAAAGAGAAACTGGAGTATATGCAAACACTGTATCTTGGCATTGGAGTTGAAGTTAAACTTTTTGAAGAGTTGTAGATCATGGTTGAAATCCAAATACTAAATCTGGAGCTGAGTAGGAAGTAACATTTTTCATTTTGCAGGAAGTTGGATTGTTTTCTTATTTCTTCTCTTCCAAAAGCGAAGAAGGGAGGAGGGGAGGCGGAAGCTAGCTACATAATAAACTAGTACATTGGAAGTACAATCTGTTTGGATCTCACAAAAAGCTTCATTTTAATTTTATGTCAAGCATTTTACTCTGATTTTTGGCAGTTTTGTCTTACGAATCCTTATAAGACATTAAGAAACATTATGGTATTTTGAAAGGGACACAGGACTCTCTTCAGTTTAAGCTGATTTGTGGGTTGATGGGTGTGTGGTGTTTTTGTGTTTTGGGTTTTGTTTTGGTTGGTTGGTTTGGGGGGGTGCTGTGCTTTGCTTTGGTTTTGTTTGGTTTTTTTTTTAATTTACACAAATCAATTTCAGCAAATTACTGTTTCCTACTATATTTGAAAACAGTCAATTTTAATTACATAACTTGAGTGCAGGTACTTAGAGCTGGTAAAGACAGCCTGGTAAAGCAAACATTAATATTTAGATTTAATATTTCAAGTGCATTTTCTCTCACTTTCTAAGCTAAAGGAGATTTTCTTACTTTTCTTTTTTTTTTTCTTTTTTTTTTTCTGAGCATTTTTGTTATTTTCTAATGTGAGCATTTACATGTCTCTGTGTGTTGATCTTCTTTTAGAAAGGAAAACAGCATAATAGGAGATAGGGGATATTTCTCAATTTCTCAGTGTGAGAGAAGTCATTATGAAAACGTATAGTGGTGCTAGTCAGAGGAGCTGGTGATGATTCTGAACCTGAGATGATTCAATCTGATAAAGGTAAAAAGGAGTTCTGTCTTCAGAAGTGATTCTGGCACAGAACAAAAATACTCTTGAATTATTACAGCAAGGAAGAGATTACTTTGTAAAAGATGATGTAAATGTGTTCTATTTTTTGCCTAGTTTTATAGTCCAGCATGGATGGGAGAGGATATAAAGTAGAAGAAAGACAAAACACTGGGTTTTTTTGTTTGTTTGTTTGTGTTTTGTGTTTTGTTTTTGTTTTAAGGCACAGAGCAGAGGAATAAAACCGAAATCAGTTCAAGGTTGTAGGGATACTGAGACATGGTATAGTTTTTTTTCCATGTACTCTGCAAATATGTTGCCGTCTTAGAAACTGAATCCAGAGAAGAAAGAGGATGCCAATTGAGTGTTCTGATCAATGTCAGTGCAGACATTGTGAAGGGAAGTATGTAAACATAGTGTTTACATATGTATCATTGTTTAAATTAGCATGGGTAAAGAAACTTCTAATTTGAAAGCTTCCTGTCACTTTCATATACTGATCTGCTTTTTCCTTTCTTGTTCAATATGTTGTCAAATTGAGAAGGCGGTGCAGAGTCCTATTTAATAGTTAATCAATGATTTATTCGAGAAGTAAAAGGAATAACATCTTTTCTTATTCCTTTGCAGTTTTCTCTTAACATTTCAAGTGCTATATGACCACCTGTGACTTTTTTATGTGTTTGTTTTTTTTAATATAGCTCATCCAGTTGATCTTGAGTCACCTTACAGTACCAGACCTGTGTAGACTAGCACAAACTTGTAAGCTACTATATCAACATTGCTGTGATCCTCTACAGTACATTCATCTCAGTTTACAACCTTACTGGGCAAGGATTAATGACACATCTCTGGAATACCTACAGTCTCGCTGCACTCTCATCCAGTGGCTGAATTTATCTTGGACTGGAAACAGGGGAGCCATCTCTGTTTCTGGATTTAGCAGGTCAGTGTTAAATGTACAAAAGTATTTTGGCAAGCTCTGTTTGCAGAGCTGCTGCTCAGTAGCTTCGCTAAGTATTTCAAACCTTATTAAAAGACAATTGTCTTTGATTTACTATGAAGGGTCTGATTGTCATGATGTAGAAGAAAAAAAAAAAAAAAAACAAAACCCTACAAACAAGAAAACCAAAACTGCTAAACCAGTAAGAAATACTAGGTATAGCAGGGGAAGCTGTTTTGGTATCTAAAGTCAGTCTGCTTGTGCCAAAGTGTCTGTGACTGAAAGGTTTCTTCCAGGGGGAGCAGTGTTTTGCCTTCTCCTAGGCTTCTAAAAGACTAGCACTAGAATCAAGCTGTCAGAAGTCCATCACATGAAGAAAATGTTTGTGGTTTTCCCTTGTACAAATGAGTCATCAGTAGGACTGTATTAGAATGGCTGCGCTAATAAATTGATTACAGTGCATGCTTACAAGGTATGGGCCCTAAGTAATCACTGGAGTGCAATGTAAATGCAAATATTTTCATAAAAATGATTTAAAAGATTAGTCCTGTTGGGATATAGTGGGTTTGTGTGTGTGTCTTCCACTGAGCTGAAAATATGACTGTGCTGTAGGTCATTAAACTAACAGATTTGCAGGGATTCTTCTCTGTATAACAGCCATGTTCTCTGCTTTCTTAACATATAATTTCTTGCTTCTTTGCTCGTTTGCATTAGTTAAACAGCATCTATCAATGCATTTCATTTAAGCAAAAATTGCTGTTTCAACTAAGAGGTAATCAGCACTGGCAGGTGAAAGCAAAACTTAACTGATAAGAAACACAAATGTTTATCATATCTAAAAGAAATTGTCTTAACTCTCCTTTGTTTTCTGAATAAAAAGGTTAAATCAAGTATTCACATTTTCTTTCCTTTGGTGCCTGGATGCTCTCCCTGGGGAAATAAAATAATTTGAAGAAATACTTTGATGAGAATGTCTCTTCCTTTTTTTCCTGACTTTCAAGTATAATCCAAGAGCCTTGTGCTTTTTAGCGCTTGCTGGTAGAAAAAGGAGATAGACATCAGTTGTTGAATGGGGTACAAACACTTCTCCTAAATTTGGATTTTGTGTTAGATACATTATGCAGAGGATAAATATGCAAAATTTAATTGAGAATTCAACTCTGAAATCATGAAGTGCTTGCTTTCTGATGCTTAGCTATTAAATCTACGTTTTGAAAGCGTGAAGTATGTGCATCTTCATGGCAATTTTTTTATTTTCTGTCTTTTTTTTTTTTTTTAATGCAGTGTCCAAATTCAGAGAAATAGAAACTTCACAATTTTTCTGACTTCCACTTAGTTGAAAATGGCTTTATTGCTAATGACTTTGGTTTTTTTTTATTTCAGTGCTGAACTTATGGCAGCACTTACATGTAGTCAGCTTTCTAAAATAATAAATATTTATTGTTTGACTATTAACAATCTGTGAATAAACATGGTCACTTTAGTTATAACACATGGTATTTGTTTGTAACAAGGGGAAAAGTGCTCTTGGACATTGATATAATTGTGAAGTTATCTGTATTTCTAGGAAAAAGTATTTCTTGGAAGAGATCCATGCAGTCTGGGAATAGGAGATGTAGTTCCATTGTAAATTTTTGAAACAAAGTTGTAAGCTAAGTAATTTTCAGGTATGACTTCTGCTCAGAATTTTTACTTCTGAATCAAAAATTCTTCACTGTAAGTAGGTCTGGTTTTGAAAGTTTTCTTTTTTCTAATGTAGCAATAAGTTTGCAATTCCTTATTTCGGAGAGGTGTCTTTTCTAGTAAAAATTGCAAATGCAAATTCTCCTTTTGACATTCTTCTGTGTGTTTGTCAAGTTTACTGCCCTCCAGAAAATGAAAATTTGCTGCAGATTTGCTATGGAAATATCTATTAACACAGGAGACTTATTTAGAACAAGACCTGCTTTTCAAAAGCATTAGTGTAACTTTCTTCAAAATAGTAGCTTCCTGGTAAGAGAGGTTGTTCCCCAAAGGAGAAATCTGTCAAGTCATGTTTTAGTTGTGTTGCCCTGGCTGTTATTAAGATACCACCACTGTGTGGGTATTACAGCATCCAGGGCATATCATCATGAACTCCCTCAACTTTTCCTTTTGAACTTCTAGATGTTCCTCACACAGCCTGACATTTGGGAGATAATAACACAAAACAGAGTTTCCAAAGAATGAAGGTACTTTCACTTTCCTAGGAATTCTGTTTCACACTTAATTTCTTTCCAGTTTATTTTTTAGAATATGAATATTGCAGAAGGGCTTCTCAGTTGGCTGGGGAGAGTGCATTCCTGCTTTTATAAGTTGCCTGCTGATGTTAATTGTTACTAAAAACTTAATCAGATTTTCAGACTGTAATTTTCCTTTGCAGGAAGTAAATGCATATGTGTTTGTGTCTATACATAACAGTGGGAGACAGGTGCCTCTACGTGTATTGGTGTAAAATCTTCTCTTGCTGCCTATTGTGTCTATGTTTCTAAATCTGTTTCTTAGTTTCTCTTTATCCTGCTCTCTTTGGCTCCTTCTCTGGTTTTGGTATTCCCTATTTCTTTCTGCAAGTGAAATTTTTTAATAAGGCAATGAGATGAACCTATGGAGTACCAAGCTGCATCTTTTATTTTGGATTTAGTTAGTGAAAAAGTCTTGTAACTTGAGGATGAGTTGAAAGGAGCCTAAATTGCTTGTTCCAGTATTTCAGCTTTACAAAGCTTGTGATAAGTTGCTGCAGAAGTGACCAGGAATGGCTGTCTAGCTAACTGCATAGAAGTTTTAACATTTTGAAGGACTCCTTTACACTGTTTTTAAAAGGCCAACGTACATTTGTCAATTCAAGGAGAAAAACCATTATTAGCTAACCAAAATATTTATAAATAACTTCAAAACCACTACAGATGGGTGCAGTATAGAGATGGCAAAATGCTAAAACCAAAATACCTCATCCTCATAGATAGCAGCATTTCATTTTTACAGAACCTGTTTTTTATTTTGTTTTCTTTATTTTTGCACTATTCTCAGCATTTGATGTTACAGTTGGCACTGTTGAATTCAAAACTGATATTTTCCTTCTTATAACTGTACAGTTTAGGTTTTGATTTCTGCAAGTCAGGGCATGGTTAAATGCTACTCTTGCTCAAATTTAATTTTGGCAAATATCTTAAAAATATTTTTATCTTGTAGCTTCTTACAACAGTCTTAAAAGAAGTAGCGTGTGTAAATTTGTGTGTTGCTTTAAAAGGTTCATATAGACACTATTGTAAGAAATAATTTAAAATATGTATTTCCTTGCAAAAATGTGTTAAAGAATTTTTAAAAAGAGTAATTTGAAGAAATATGAATGAAGCAAATACTGTATTATCATGAGAAGATAGAATGCTTCAGGCATATGAACATCCTGAGGCAAAGCTGAAGGTATTTTAACTTATTGATAACATCTACTCCTTAGGGCTAAAAATGACTATCATAAATTTTTCATTTCAACGTACAATATAAATTAACTAAACTTTATCATTTAGATTGAACTAAAAGTATATGAAAAAGTGGAAGGCAGCTGAAATGAGTATCTGAGCAGTCTCAAGTGTCTGGAATTTAAAGTGACAGGGAATAAGCAAAGATTTCACAGCAAGCATTACATAAGCAGCACTGCATTTCTCTTGGCATTAGAGGTATGGTGAATTTCTTCATGCCAGGGGAATATCAGTGTAGGAGGGTAAGACCTATACAGGAAAAAAGTGAGGCAAGTTGACTGGAGGTACACTAAATATTGACATACCGAGCAAATGCTCTGAAGTTTAAACAGCTTGAGGATGGTGACAGTTTAAAAAACAAGTTCTGAATGCATATTTCTTTGTATCATTGGTAATGTCATTAGCTTGTTCAAACTCTTTTGTTTTAAATATCTGAGGTATTAGGAGATTAATTTACTTCTACCATTTTACACCGTGAAAATGAATTACCTGTGTTTTATTTTCAGGTTAGTGATGCATTGTTTACATGTCAAGCACATCCAGGAATATTTCCTTAACAATTTTGTTGTTAACATTTGAAGGCTTTAGTTGCTGTTTAGTAGAGGTGTATTTTGACAGTGTTTAACTTCATGAGGCTTTATTACAAATCCAACTAGCAAGAAGGTCAGAGAAATTACTGAAACGTACATCAAATACTCAGTCACAGAAAATAGGAGTAATGTGTGAATTCACAGGGATTCTCAATTTACAAATCATGTCTGTCTCTTGCTTGAATTTCCACAGTTTTGTAGTAAAACCTAGGGTTGCTGTAACTCGGATTAAATAATAATGTTTGAGTGTGTGGTTGGCTTGAAGCAAAATTAAATGGTTGGTTTCATGAAAATGCTGGTTCTAGGAGAGAGATACCAAGGAAGGAAGGCTAGGCAAGGGGGGCAACGTAGTATCTGTCAAGTAATGGAGGTAACATCTCTGATTTGGATGCTAGCATAAGGTAACACTACAAGAAAAAGTGCTAAGGAAAAAAACTGAATCCAGCCCTGTTTCCTTCACCCCACTCCTTGGACACCAGATTCAGTGGTTTATATGTCAATGACTGCAAAATGAGTACCTGAGATTTTCATTCAGAACAGATTTGGTAAAATCAGCATGATTGAAACCTGTTGGGATAACTGTATTAAAGGAATATAAAACTAGGTAGCTGGTTTTGTTTATGGAGGATAAGTAGATGAGAAAGAACTGGACTGTGATTCCTTCTTATTGTAGAGTTTTCAGTAACTTTGAACTGTGGGATACCGAGTAAGTGAGGATCATTACACTGATAGTGAAGTGTAGGTTTTGGGTCCAGTGCAGTTCTGTTAGTGATTTCTTGAGTACCTTTATAGGCATATGTCTAAAGGTATTTCAAGAATTTCATCTGGGAGGTATTATGCAGCCAGTTACTGACATGAAGGGTGCTATCTTTTCTACCTTGATGTTTAAATTTTGTATCTTTTTTTTTTTTTGGCTCATGGGATATGCTTATGATACAGATATGAGTAACAAGCTTGCAAGTTGTTAGACTGAGTGACCGCATGATCATGATGGGTTTAACAGCGTGAGCAAATAGCATCCTAACTGCTAATAGATAGATTTGATGTTTCTGAAGGATTTCACCAGGACTAACTTACTTCCCAAAGCTGAAGCTGAAGGTAGGGAAAATGAGTAGTTCTTGAAAGCAGGTAGAAGGTGATGGAAAGTGAGATTGCTTTTTGTATTACAAACAAACAAAACAAAACCTACAACATCAACCCAAAAAACCACAAGAAAAAAGCCCCAAACAAAATTCAACCACATACCCTAACAAAAAGAACCCAAAACCCCCAAACCCCCCCCCCCCCCACCCAAGTCATAACAACACCACCAAACGCTCAGAGCAAGACAC
>JANHGN010006692.1:18186-41637 GCA_024605025.1 Megaceryle maxima | reverse complement strand
ACATTCTTTGGTGAGAAAAATAGAGCTGATGTGTGTGTTACGGTCTTCTGTAAAAGTTCTGTCTCAAAGTAAAATAGAAATATATATATATAAAAAAAAAGAAACCAAAAGAAAAATCCATTAATTCCATTTAGCCCACTGTTTTCCCAAGTCAGTGGCTTGCTTTTTTCTAAAAAACAAACCAAAGAAGAACCAAAATTTTCTTGTTGCATCATATTCTAGAATTGCAAAGGTACAGAACCTACTGCAGTTACCAGTGTATTGTCATTTTTTGTGACAGAAGGATGACATCCCTGTTCATCCTATGTTAACTGCCTTGATAGAAAAATGGGGTGATACGCTACTGATAATTACTGGAGACTGTGAGGTAGTTGTGAAGAGGGAATGCATGTGCAGAGAGCAAGTAGATAAAAAGTAGACCAAAATGAGTTCTCCATTGGGACATTTTCTTTGTGTGTATCTTACTGCACAATTAGAGGCAGTCACTGAAATTGAAGCATAGTAAAATTAGATGATAATAATATATAATATTAAATGTTGATAATAAATTAGGAGGGAGACCGCCTTTTATGCTTGTAAACAGTCTGATGAATTTATTGTTACAACTGATCAAGGTAAGCACATAAGTTGAATTGTTTAAGCAAAATGATCATATCTTTAAAATGGGGTAACACTGAAGAGAACAAGAAAAGCAAAGTAGGACTTAATAATCTCATTGAATTTTAAAGGAAGGCCCTTCTTTGCAATTTTTTATTTATTTATTTATTTATTGTGATGCCAGTGAAAAAGGGGTCATTTTCTTACTCCACAGTTGTCAATCTCTGTTGAACATGCAGTGTAGTGTTAGAGCACATAGTACAATTTGTTCTTTTGGTTGTGAATTTGGGGTGTGGGATTAAATAACATAGGACATGGGATAAGGATTCCCCATCCTTGTCAGTATGTGATAAAGCTTTATAAAGTATGGTATTCATGTTTTAATAAAATAAATGGTAATTTGAGTTAAAAAAACCCCAAACAACAGACTTCCATATACCTGCCCAGGTATAGGATTTCCTTACTCAGGCTACATCTTGCAGTATTTCAGTGTTTTCTTTTTTTTTGTTGTGGTTTTATTTGGTTGGTTTTGGTTTTTTGGTCTTTTGTTGGTTTTTTGTTTGTTTGTTCCTTCTTAATTCTAAAAAAAAAAAAAGGAAAAAGGTAAAAATTGCTTTTAACATTTATATTTAAAGTATTTCCTGTATTATTCCTATTGTCTTACTGTGACAATAATGGGTGAATTCTGAGAAAATACTTTGCAGAAAATTGACTACTGTTAATAATTCTTATGTATTAGATACAGAAAAACAGATTTTGAGGAAAATAGAAACTTAATAAAATTAACATATTATGTAATCATCTGAGAAATGTTATGACAGTTTCTTGTTATTTTATCTGTTTTCTTTGATTAGGTTTTGTGTTTTAAGATATTTCCATTGCCTCTGTAATTGAATTTTTAAGTATATGTTTTAGTGAAACAGGCAATTTTAGTGTTCTGCTACCTACTGTGCTGCATTGCTGTTTTGGAAGATAGCTGTACCATCTGGAGGAGTTCATGGTGTTTGGTCCTAACCCTGCTGATTCATAAGGCCATATAAAATGTTATTTCCTTGACTTACTGACTGCAAGTTTCTGTGTACAAATTCTGTTTCAAACATCTGAATTTGTCCAGGGACAGATGAGGAACAAGGTGAGAGTTTGTGGGTAAGAATGAAGGGGCAGGCAAGCACGGGTGATGCTGTGGTGGGTGTCTGTTACAGGCCACCTGATCAGGATGAGGCAGCTGACAGCAGCCTTTCAATCACAGGCCCTGGTTCTCATGGCGGATTTCAACTACCCAGATATTTGCTGGAAAGGCTACACAGCCAGCTGTCCACAGTCCAGGAGGTTCCTCCAGTGCATCGATGATAACTTCTTGATGCAAATTGAGGAGACTGAGGGGTGACCTCATTAGTGTTTATAATTATATAAAGGTGAGTGTCAGGAGGATGGAGCCAGGCTCTTTTCAGTGATGTTCAGTGATAAGACATGGGGCAATGGATGTGAACTGGAACACAGGAAGTTCCACAAAAACATTAAGAAAAACTTTCACTATGAGGGTGATGGAGCACTGGAACAGGCTGCACTGAGAAGCTGTGGCGTCTCATTCTCTGGAGACTTTCAAAACCTACCTGGACACGTTCCTGTGTGACCTACTCTAGGTGGTCCTGCTCTGGCAGGGGGGTTGGACTAGATGATCTTTTGAGGTTCCTTCCAACCCTAACATTCTGTGATTCTGTGAAGTTTAAAGACCCTTGATTTATTTTAACCTCTCTGTTACAAGAAGGAATGTCCAGTGATTTACTGTAACTTCTTCCAGACTGAAAAAGCACAAAAAAATAGAAAAAAATTACTGTGATTGCTATACTCATTCTCACTACATGCAGCTCATTTTACCAGTGCTTTAAGTTCATTATTAAAGGTTTCATTCTTAAAGGTTGTTAGAATATGTATATGCTTGAAATAACTTCTACATTGCTTTGAAAAACTAATCTTAACATTTTATAAATGTTATTTTTGCTACTTGTGGGATTTTTGTGCTGGTGGTTTTAGTATTTACTGATACATGACTCCTTAATGTTTATTCACTGAGAGTGTATTCATAGCATAATTTAAGCATTTGTTGGCACTGATACATTTGAAGAATACAATGAACAATGGAGGTATTCTAATATACAGTAATTGGTAATGCACATCTTTATGGTTTGAGTATGAATATTATCTTGATTTAATGCTTATCGTGAAGTATTCCGTCCATATAAATAATGCAGACAAAATAATATTTTAAAGCCACAATTATAGTAGGACAGAACTTGACAGTCTTCTTACTTCTGGGTGTAAATTTTAATGTAAGATTGTACATTTCATGTTGCATGATACTCTGGATTCTTTACAATGTGTGAAGAAAAATTTTTAAAAGTTTGTATTACAATTATAATTGAAATACAAAATGAACTTAAATCCAATTACAGTGGGCAAACAACTTTGTTTTGCATGTATTTTAAAGCAAGTGTTGTATTTATACTTTTTATCTCTGACATCCTTGACCAAGAGCAAATTTGGAACTTGGGCAGCTTTAAGAGAAGGCACTGGGAATTTTGCATACCAAGAAGAGATGTAAGAATCTTAGCAGCAAATTCAGCAGCTCTTAATTTCTTAAGTTACAAACAATGAAAGAGTTAATGCTGCCATAAAATTATTCTGCATAGTTTTCAGAGATGACCTGTTATAGGTCGTGTTATACTTCTGAGAGCTATTGTCTTGAGGTTTTTCAGCTTGAATGAAGTTTCATTGGCTTGGGTACAAATCTTTAGGATTAAAAGTTGCAAGTGAATAGTGGAGAAAAAAGTGAAAGCCTCTATCTGAAAAATGGATTCTTGGAAGGAGGTTGAGGTGGTGACAGATCATCATGAAGCACGGGGCCTTGATGGTGCTTTCTGATCCAGTGTCAGGCTCACAGGGCTGATTTCGGTCATTTGAGCCTGTAATGCGAAGAGTGAGGGGGAAGAATGAAGGTGTAAAACAGAATTGCAGACATAAGGGAGGGCATAATTTGACCAAATGAAGCAAAACCCAAATACAGTAATTGAATTAACTACAGAGACTATTACTTTCATTGAATTAATTTGGTAATTGCTGTGTTGCTGTGTCTCAGTCCTTGCTGTGTCCCTGGCACTGCCAAGCAGTTGTAGAGAACAAAAAGGTGCCCCATATATCCTGAATCTCAGCTTGCAAATTACACTACTTATTTGTGAGGAAGCAAGTGTTTTGACTTTTGAAAGGCTACATTTGCACTCAATAATAAGGTTAATTCCACCTTCATTTCCATGTACTCTCATTCACCTCTTACCTGATGCTCATACATTTTTCATATTGCATCTGTTTTTAAACCTGTGTCAAAAAGTTTTGGAGGTAAAATTTTTATCACTGTCCAGCTCTTCATCTCAAAAATGGTCCATCAATCCAAGTACATTGTGAGAGAGGAAGGAGCAGGGAGCTGAAGTTAACAAATCTATTCCAATTTTCACCCTTTTTATCATGTTTCTTTCTATATTGTGTCTTCCAAGGTGATAGCTGATGGTTGCTTGAGGAAGACCAGTCTTCCTGTTCTATTGCCAGCTTATACTATAGAGAAAAATGTTTGGTTTTCTTCTGCCATATTTATTTCAAATCTGTAAATGAAAATTGTCTACATTAAAGTCTCTATCTAGAAGGCATCACTTACACATTCGTGATTGTGGTAGTAAAGGGGGGGGTGGGTTATCCCCTTCTGTAAACATCAGTTGAGAAAGCAGGAAAGGACTGTCTCCTACGCCTGTTGACAGCATTTTGCAGTCTGGTTGGAGAGGCCAGCTGGGCCGGGCTAAGCAGCTGTAAGAAGTCCTTTCAACACTCAGCTCTTCTGTGATTTTGTGACTTGCTACTGGTGGCACTGATTGAAGATTTAACCTATGAGCTTTGTTCTCCTGATCTGTAACGAGGACAGAGGCCAGTTGTGAGACGTACTGTTTCTGTATGGCACATTTTTCCCATCAGTAAAATTTGTGTAATAGCAACTTTCTCACTTTGTAGCTGTGGTATGAGGATACATGCACAGAAGACTTCAAGATTTTCTGATATATATAGCACTATATAGGGCACTCCACATAGGGATGTGTATAAGGACTTGAGATACTATACCTTGGTAACATCCTTTTCTAAGTTGCAGGAAGTTCATTTAGTTGCAAAGCTCAGGGTTTTTTCTCCTCTGGAAAAACTGAGTAAAGGATTGCTAAAGAATGTGGTACAAGCATTTCTGTGAACTAAATGATTGGAGACTTTCAGTGGTTATCTCTTGTCTGGGACTGCATGGGTATCCGAAGGCCACAAAAACTTTCTTGTAAAGGATGAGGTGGCATCTGCTATTTGCTTCCTCATGAAATGGCACCAGTTAGCTCAGGGAACTGAAGGACTTCAGCATAAAAACAAATTTGGTCACCATTAAGTTCTAATCTGTCATGTTATTCCTTGCCTTTTTCTGTAACACATTATTTAACTGATAACTAGCATACAGAGAAGTGAAAATAGATGAAACCAAAAAAAGGTGAACAACTTGAATAGTTTTCTAGACTTCCAGATCCAATTTTAGTTTCCAGAAACAGTATGTTATGTATTTTGTATGTTATTGAATGTTTGTGTACTATCCCAAGAGGGTATGTATTTATCCTTAGAACTCAAAATCTTAGATGTAGAATGAAAATGCTTTCTGGGAAGCCATCAGATAGGAAAACTTTTCCTGAAAACTAAATTTAGCATTGTATAAGTACCTGAAATTTATTTGGTGATCTTTTTTAAATGGTTAAACCAATGACTGTTCATGTGTTTGTAAGCACACATACCATCTCTCTAAACCTCTCAGATCACCTCATATCTTTAACATAGTTGTTTCAAAGTATCATAGTACCAACAAGAACATAACTGAAATTATACTAATATTTTAAGATACCAGGGAGGGGAGGAAAAAAAATACCAAAAGTATATTTTACAGTTTCATTACTGGAGCAGATTTAGATAAAAATCGTGTTTCACCATTGCTATACCTTCTGTTTCTGCATTATTAATGTATTGCATTCTTCATTCTGTAAGACCAGTTGCTTTTGGGGGCTATTGCAAGTTGATTGTAGGTTGGTTTTTAGACGCTGAGGTATGATACCTTGACATTCATGAAGTATATTTTTTTATAAGAAATATTCATTTGCCCTGTTGTGACTTTCAAAATGAACAGTTTAATAGAAGTTTACAGAATTCTGGCTTTGCATCTGATGTGCTTTTTAATTACTGCATTAGGATAGCAGATGCCAAGTAATTTCTCACATAGTTCTTTTACAGACTGTTCCAAAAAAATCCCACACTCAAAACAGTTGATTTTTGGCTTTCTTCTTGTGCTATATAATGCCAAAGAGAGGGAAAGAAAAGTATTCTGAATTTATACAGATTTTTAATTACTTTTGACAATGTTAATAAGATTACCTTTTACATTTGCATGAGGTGTTTGTAATTACAAATATATAGAGCAATAGCAGCACTCAAATGGAAATAAAATGTTCTGCTTTCATCTGAGGTTTCTGTTGTTTGGTTGGGCTTTTTTTTTTTTTTTTTTTTTTACTACAGGTAGCTCTAATATGGTAAGACTTTTTTTTGGTGCGGTACCTATGAAATCAAACTTCCCTGGCTTAAGATAAAGACTGTGATTAATTATAATTGTATATTTTCAAACAGTTGATGTAAAACATTAATAACAATGTTTCTGCAGTGTTTTTGCTACTAGAAGTCAAAACTATAAGAGCTTTCGCTCTGTTTCTGAAATCTGTGATTGGGCAGTGAAAATTTTCCCCTTAGGAGGTTTCTGTCTAGTGTTCAGTCTTGCAGATTGTCATGGTTTAGGGTCAGGGTGGCCCCTTAGACCTGTAACAGACATTCTCTCTTACCCCCTCCCTCCCCAAAGGGGAAGAGAAAGGGAATAAGGGAGAGAGACTTGTGATTAGAAAAGGGAACTAGAACAGCTTAAATGAAAATAATAATAATAAAACTAGAATATGTACAAATACATGCAAAAACAGTATTGAACGCAACTCCCCTGATGGTAATTACATCACCATCAGCACGGATGCTGTAGAGCAGACCAGGGGGTCCCAGACTGGGCCCCACAGCAGACAGGAGCTGTGTTTAGAAGCTGGATTCTGGTACCAGATTCAGGAACACACCGATTGGGCTGGAAGGCAGAACAGACAGAGTCCTCCTTGGATGCTCTGAAGGAAGAACTGAAAGAGGATCTGAGCCAAGCCAAGCTGTCAAAGCAGTCCAAGAGGGGAGAAGAGCCTAGAAGCCCCCAGAGAGACAGCAAGCAAGCTATAGACCCTCCAGATCCCATATATGACATATGTGGGCTGGAACACCTCGTTGGTCAGTTTGGGGTCACCTGCCCTGTCTGCTCCTCCCTGCAGGTGCAGCCTTTCACTTTCCTGCACCCCCCAATGTGGTGCACAAGATCCAGCAGTGGCCTTGGTCTGCACACCAGTCCTTGGTAGTAACTCTAAACACGGGCTGTTATCACTGCTGGCAGCAGACACTGCCTGTGAAAACAGGCTGCTAACTTCAGACAGTGCCATTAGTTAGTAGTAGCAGTTAGAAGAACTGAGCTGAAAAGTAAAATCACTAAACAGAACCAGCTCTGTTCTCACCCAAACCAGGACACAGATGAAGCAGCTGAATTTGTCTGGTGATAAAAGAGCATTTCTTGTAACAATTCAGAGTGGGTGCATGTCTGTAGGGACTTCATGCACACCATTGAAATACCCAGAGCCCACATGTGATGTGGATGATATTTTAAAGCCAGCTTAAGAGCTATTGCATCTCTCAGGTGATGATTGCACTGTATGTGTAATCAGTGTGTATTACTTGGGTTCCTGCTTGTGTCCACTCTGTTACATTAATTTTTTGCTGCCACAGATCACTAACTGCTGACTCTTCAGAAACATCCTCAGTGAAGAGCAGGATATGGCTGTTATTAAGTGGGGCGCATCTTATCAAAGGAGGTTTGAACTGTTGGTGTGAAATTGGGAGGCGGATAAATTTGTAGTTGATATTCTGCCCTTCCAAAATGTTTGTCCCCAGTTGTGGTAGTCAAGCCATTCTGTAAAAACTTGCAGATACCCTTTTGATTCAGATTACTTGACCCCAATAAATAACCTGTGAGAGATTATTATCTCAATGTCAAGTGGTAAGTACTACACACATGATTTTTCTTCTTGATTTGACAAGAGCTTGTTTATAGTTCCCTTAAAGCTAGTGGTGGTTTCCTGCCTCTCTGCTTTCCCATCGACTTGATAGTCATCTTTTTGATTCACCATGGGGTTCTTCTGTGTATGTTCAGCATTAAGAAGTTTGGTTTTACTTGTGATAACTTGGCAGATTATCTTTTTTTTTTTTATTGTTTTAATGAAGGAGTTCTTAACCTGTTCACTGTGTTAACTTGCTAATTTCTGCATCAACTTTACTTCGTGACTGTATGCAGAAAAATGGAATTCAGACTTCTCATGTCTTTTTTATGTGTGCTATGTCTCACTTGGTTCTCCAGCAAGATAATTCTAGTCTATAGCATGCTGGAAGCTTTGTGTTGCCTATAAGGAGAATTCCCAAAGTGGTTTTGTACACAGTAATGTGTATGCAGTAATACTTGTGTGCAGGACAAGGCAGTTGCATAGCAAGGGGTTTTTTTCTCTGCAGTGGTGGAAGTGGCACTCAGTGTTTGTACTGAAGTCTGTGATGTTTTGACCTAATCTGTTCCCACAGTTGTGTGTTTATCTGTCCGAGTCAGATGGTCCTGACCTCCCTTGCTCTAAATTTAAACCGTTTGGGAACAAAAGGGAGGCTTCTGCCCAGGTCATGAACAGAGGAACACCTCTGTGCAGTTCTGAGAATATTGTGATTTCTCTGCTGAAGGACCAGCTTCTGAGAATATGGATGAGATTGATGGGCCGAGAGGGACGTGGAAGACTTCATTGTCTTGGCGTTAGCCTGCAGTTCTCCTGTTCTCCTTTCTGTCTACTTAGCAGATTCAAAGAATTTTAAGGAATTCATTCAAAAGTAATTGATGATGGCTATTATTAGGAAGTCAGAATCCCTAGAGTAATAGAGTAATACTGCAGAGTTACCTCCTCATTACCATATTTACCTCTTCTCCATCAGGCAAGGTTGAATTTTCTGTCTTGGATTTTCATTCAGATTGTTGTTACTACATGGAATGATATTGTTGGGTGTTCTGTCAGATGGATAGACTCCCAGAATATAACTGCCTAGTATCAAATACATACTGACTGTTTGATGTACTGTAGTAATTGGCTGTTTGCTGTATTAACTTTTAGCTAACTGTGTTGGGAAATGTACATCTGACTTGTACACGAGCAACGTATGACAGCTGGTGATTGAGCACTGGATGTTCAGGGTTCCCCATTTCTTTACTAGCCAGCAGAACAAATCTTTCAATATTTTTCCTGTTTGCCTTCTGAAAATATGATTGTTTGAGGAATAAGCTTGTCTAAATACCTTATCCAGTACAACTGGTTAATATAGTCATAAAGACCCTGATTCTATCCTAAAAGCAAATATTTTTTTACAATATTTTAACATAGATCTGTAGAGTAAGATGAAAATGCTACCTGGAAACATGGGTAAATACTGTGATAGAACCTGTTATTAAATATAACAACCTCATAAATTTATATGCAAAGGCAACTCACCGAAAAGACTCTTCAAGATGCATTGTTTGATGGAGAGATAAGTAACTGAAATATGAAAAAGAAATTATGGACTTAAGGAACATTGTCATATTAATTCTTTGATACTGTGGGAAAATACAATATTCCTGTTGTGTCGAGATTACAGATGTAGCTGCGTTATCTGATATCTGCCTGGAACTAACATTTTAAGTATTTTAATGTAAGTGGAGACAGCAGGATTTGAGGGGTGGATAGGACAAGGAGGGCTAGAAATGAGGTTGTCATTTGGAAACAATAAGAAAAAATAATACAGTTTTGGTTGTACTCTCATATAATGCAATTGGGGGGATTTAAAGAGGGGATTTTTTTTCTACCCCTAACTTAAATTTTTAATATCAAACCCCCAAAATGTAGGTCCTACTTTTTTTTTTTTTTTTCTTTTCCTCCTGAACAAGGACGTTAACTGGAGAATTACTTTCAGCATTCACTTTGTTGAGGAATTTGAAGACAAAATTACAGGAGAATAAAAGTCTTGTTAAAGATTTCGGCTCTCGAGTTGTTTCATTGAGAGGCTGGAAGAATTCCCAACTTACGTCAGACACAGTTCTTCTGAGAAGGGGAAAAAACAGCCTGCTGTTTGTTCCCAGCATAAGAAGTAACAATTTTAAAAGTAGTTTTTAAGATTTCTCCATAAAGAGAAAGCTTATAAAAAGGTACAGACTGCTTCCTCTGCCTTATCCCAACCCTAAATGTAAAATTTTGTTGTTTTTAAGTTCTTCCGTTAATCTTTCAGAGGCACGTGGTGGTGCATTTATTTTCATATTTTTATATATCTTTCATTCTAGTGCAGCCATTATGTGATAGCTATATTATAGTTCATCATTTGTATTTTTTTACACCTTTTGTAATATTTTTTTAAAGTCTCAGACTGCTTGACAAACTACAATGAGTAAACGGTCAAGTATTCCAAATGCATCTTTCACAGGTGAGCCATGCCTGCCACAGCCAGAAGGTTTTGCCTGTTTGAACTGATATTGAGCTCAGGCTATCTGTTGGGATGGTTTCCTTATCATACTAGTATCAGAAATTATTTGTACTTCCTGCTAGATCACAAATGCAAAGAATCCTGGAAAAACTCAAGCCAAGATTCAGTCTTGCCAAGTGTGTTGCTCTGACACGAGTATTTGGTTTCTCCCTTGACAAGTCTGTTGAAAGAAGCAACACTTGCAACATCTAAGTGAAAGCTTAACTGTGATGTCTAAGGTCTTTACAAAGATAGGTAGTATACGAGTTATCAGTATATACAGTATCAGCTGTTTAGTTGAAGTATACAGAACACATAAATGTCTTCCAGGCTGGCCTGTATTACAGAGCAGAAGACTTTGATGTTTGGGCAGATGACTCACCTGTCTCATGTGGCAGAAGTTAGGATTTCAAGCAGTAATCTCGTATCGTCTCTTGTCCAAAGCAGTATCAACTCTGTTGATGTCCTTCCTAACAGACATTTATTTGAACTGTTCGTAAAGACTTCAGAGACTGTTTAGGCAGTCTGCTTCCCTTTTCTGAGGTTTAGGACTAGCTGCCATGCCCTAAAAAATTTCTTTAGTCTGCTCTGTCAGGTTGTGTTTAGCAGCAGTATTGTATCCTTTTGATCAGCTTGACATGAGAATCTTCTCTCTTAAAGCACCTCCTGCACTGTATGTTTTCCTCATCTGAAAATGGCTTTCCTGGGAATGGAGGGATAAGGTAGACCATTTCATTTGGCCCATTTAGACTCTTCCTGTTGTCTGTGCCATCTTATAAAACCTGATTGTTTTAGGATGTTTTGTTTTGGCTTGGGTGGCAAAAGAAATTTAGGCCATTGAAACCATGCCATAAGTTCCTCCGCAAAGAAAAAGTAACCCTTAAGTTTGTTTCCAGAGTGGTTTGGTTTTGGTTTAGTGCTTGGTTTGATTGTTGGTGGTTGGTTGTTTGGTTTTTTTTAAATAATCGGGTTTTTTTTCTCCCCCCCCACCCCCCATCTCTGTAAAAGGTATGAAGGTAGAAATAAAGGTACAAAGCCAAAACTTACCTCTGGTTCAGGGAAAACTCAAAAAAATCTCCAAACTTTACATGTCTTGGCTTCTATGCTCAAGAATGGTATTGCATGTGTAGTCTCTGCTTGGCTGAGAAAGTGAAAATAGATCCTCTCCAGGTTAAAGCTTGCTGATCCAGAATTTAGGTGTCTTCCTGGATCCTGTTGTAGAGCACTCTAACGTACGAAGTTTGGCTTGTGTTACAGCTTCAGGGTCGGGTGATTGCCTTGCTTTTCTCCTCTGCTTAAACAGAAGTGTTATCACTCATCTCATATTGCAAGTCAGAGAGATGAATTGTACAGACAGATGGCTTGAAACAGACAGGTTATTACAATGATAGTCCTTCTATATGTAGTGCATATGGATTCTGTGAGTTGCCATTCCCTTCTGCTATTTTCACATCCTTTGCCACCTGGATTCTCAATTGACTGAGGCACATTTAGGCGTGCACAAAGGGGGTTTTCTTTCTTGACATATGCAAACCCCACCTCTGTTACAGAAGAACAGACACGGCTTCTGAAAGAAACCTGATTTGTTGTATGTAGGCATATATGTGCCCCAGAAGAGGAATTCATATAGCCAATATAATTAATATTGAGTAAGTAGCTGTTTGCTCTTGGGCTTGACTTGGCATGATTTGTGATTGTACAGCAGCGTGGTACTACTGTCCTCCCTTCTATTGCCCATGTTCCTAGTGCGTCTTTTTATTTTTTTAATTGTTTGTGGGGTTTTAAATAATTATTTAAAAGAATACTTTAGGTTTTATAGTTTGTGAAGAGGCCTTTGGAAATGTGGATTTGGTGAACATTGATACAGGAAGGACTGACTCAAATTGAGAGGAACTAGAAGAGGTATTCTGAGAGATGCATCAAATCCCTGTTTAACTAAAGTAGCTCAGTTACCTAATCAAGATGAGTATTAGTTGTCTTACCAATCACCACTCTCTGAGGAAGAGGAAATATGGAATTAATCTCGTATCCTGAAAACTATTCAGAGTGACTGTTTTTTGAACTGTTTATGTCAATTAAGGAAAAATATTGCTGGTTCCTATCCTTTCAGGCCAGTGTTTAATTTCCAGACTGGAAACCATTACTAAAAACCACAGTGGAATGCAGTAAGGTATTCATCTTTCCTGTGGAGTCACCTGAATACCTGCAGAAACTCTGTTTGGAACTGTGTGTGCAGAGTCTTATTTATTTAACTTTAGTATTTAAGGTTTGTAGAGAGAAGTTTTGGGATTTTGCTTTTAATTTGTGCACCCAAATAGGTTCTACAGCTCATAACTTTCACTGAGTTCAGTAATAAAGACTGTGTCTCGTTCTCTTGGATTTTACTCAGTTATTCAGGTTTAGTGATCTAAATGAAGCATATGCTTAATAAGTATATTATTTTAAATGTATTGGATATTTACACATTTGCTAGCTTTAAGTCTTACCTCTTTAATAATGACTTTTTAATGCTCTTGTGTTTAATTCCCCAGCTACCTTTTTCTTTAAAAACATGAATGTAAGTAAAGCAAGCAAGCGGACGGTGACTTTGTAAGACCTTTACAAAGATATAAGTGTGAGGAAGGCTTACTTATAGCATCTACTTTTAGGCTGCCTTTGGGAAATCAAATCTTAGAAAGCCAAGCTGGAAGCTGAGGTTCCATACATGTCAAGTATTGGGTGTTTCTAATTGCTCCCTGGAGACACCTAAATCAGATGTCTGAAATGATTTTCATGAATACCCCACACTATGTCCCTGTTCTGTATCTGCTAGCCATTCAGTGCAAAAGATCAGATATTTCTTCACAGTGGTATGACAGAGGAGCATGTACTTGCCAAGTTTCCTTAAAATATAACAAACTGAGGAAATTAAGTAAAGCATTTAACTGTAAAGTTTCTGAAAACAAGTACATGTTTTTAACTGCATAAATTATGCTACCCGTGCATACAAATGCTGTTGACATGTTCTCATAGGAATTCCACTTACTAGCAGTAGATTATCCCTTGTATACTGCTTAGTGGTTTTTTACTGACAGAAACTGTTGTATATCATGTAGAAATCTGCAGACTTTTATTGTTAATATGTTGAGAAACTTACTCCAGTTTTCAAGCTCATACAAAGTGTTGAATGCTTGAAGTATGATGCACAGCTAATTGTGATGTGAGTCACAGACTACCTTCTTTTTTGTACTGTGTGTATTTCCAACTACAAAACAGAATATGGCTACAGACAATGTAGAAGAGTCTTTTCTGGATCTTAGAAACACAAACAAATGAAGTTTCCGTTCTTGTGAAACAGAACAGCCGCATGCTTTACGTTTTGTGAGAAGCATCTGATGTTCCAGTCCAAGTTCAGGCTGAGCAACGTGCAGTACTTTCTGAAAAGAATAGCCGTGTTAAATGGCAGGAACATGACTCTAAAATACACATTATATATCTGTCTCAGTCTGCGTGCTAGTAGTGACAGGTGCTCAATGGTTGTCAGCATCCTTGTCAGCACGGAGACTCCTTTGACATTAAAGTCACCAGCTCAGTTCTGATGCTGCACAGCTCTATTGGCAGTTCCATCAGGCTTCAGCTGATCAGCGAATGTCAGAGCCTCCGTTGTTCTTCTGGTATGTCGCCAGCCCTCTGTGTTTATGGGCTGGCCTTGCCTGTTATTTGAACTTGCCACACTCCTTCAGCAGCTTTCCTGTGGGAGATGAGTGGATAGGTCATGGGTATGTAGGTATCTTCAGGGCAATGCAAAACCACATCCAAAGTGACTTGCATAAAGGTTTGTAACGATTACCATTGCTTTAAGTCAATCAATGGGTAGAGTACCCAGGGACTCATTAGGTGGCATTTGTGGTGTCTGTAACAGAGTTTTGAGCTGTATTTCAGGAAATGCAGTGACAGCCTTTAATGTCTAATTGACCTCTTCTCTTTGTTTCACTTTCCATATTTCCTTCTGATGTGTTCCCCTGTGGCAGCAAACAGCCCTGCTCAGTATTCTGAACTTCTGCTCGGAGCTGCAGCACCTCAGCCTGGGCAGCTGTGTAATGGTGAGTACTTAAACCACTTGGCGTGGAGGGGGGTGTGTGCACACATGCTTGCTTTGGAACTCAATCTGAGTTGATGTTTCACAAAGACATGTTAAATGCTAGGTTAATGTTATATTATACTCTCTTGAAAGGTCCAAGATGAATGCAACTAGTCATATAATTAAGGTTTATGTACAAGTTTAGTAGGCTTTCTCATAGTTCTTCAGCCTCTTCCTAGATTTTTTGGCATTCTTTATATGCATAATCATTCTTTATATGCATAATAATTTTTTCTTTCCAAAACTAATAATCAAGACTTAGTTTTATTTAGACCAAATCATCATCCCTAGCAGATGAACACTTGGGCCTGACCCTACAGTGATAATCACAAGAGAAATATTTTCAGCAGAAGCTGTTTGCGCCATAGACTTTCTGGGTGCATTCCTTGATTTAGAGGAGAATGCAGGGCCAGCAGCAATTCCTGCAGGGCACTCTTCTGAACTGTGTTGCATGTATGTGCCAGAGCTGTGCATAGAGGGATTCTGTCCCTAGTGGTAGACGTGCCCAGTCACTCATCAGGGAGACTTATCTGACCTTCCTCATAGTTGAAGAAGCGAGAGACAAAGCAGAATTGGCTTACTCTTCCCCACTTGGACTCATGGACAGAATCAGGGAACTGTAGAATCATTTAGGTTGGAAAAGACCTTCAAGATCATAAAGTCCAACCATTAACCCATCACTGCCAAGTCCAGCACTAAAAAATGTCCCAGAGCACCACATCTGCATGTCTTTTAAAGAACTCCAGGGATGGAGACAACCATTTCCTTGGACAGCCTGTTCTAATGTGTTGTAACTCAATAAAGACATTTTTCAATAGGGAAACTTTTCCTTATATCCAACCTAAATCTCCCCTGGTGCAACGTGAGCCCATTGGCTCTTGTGCTATCACTTCTTACTTGTGAGAAGAGACTGACCCCCAAATTACTACAACCTCCTTTCAGGCAGTTACAGAGAGTAAGAAGGTCTCTCTTGAGCATCCCTTTCTCTAGGCTAAACAACCTGCAGTTTCCTCAGCCAGTCCTCAAAAGATTTGTTCTCTAGAACCTTCACCAGCTTTATTGTCCTTCTTTGGACATGCTCTGGCACCTCAGTGTCCCTCTTGTGGTGAGGAGCCCAAAACTGAACACAGTATACGAGGCGCAGCCTCACCAGTACCAACTACAAGGGGACAATCACTTCCCTAGTCCTGCTGGCCACACTATTTCTGATACAAGCCAGGATGCTGTTGGCCAGTTTGGCCACCTGGGCACACTGCTGGCTCCTATTCAGCCACCTGCTGACCAACACCCCCAGGTCCTTTTATGCTTGACAGTGTGAAGAGAAGACACCACAACTACATTTTTCCCACAGTCCTTGTCTTCCTATGTTTTTTTGATAGTGGATTTAATTCCTTCTGCCTCTATAGCAGGACCTGGTTTTGGTCCCTTTGGCTTGCCTAGAAGACTTCCATGAGGAGACACAGGAATTGATAAACCTTGAATGGCAATGGTTCTTTGATCTGTATATGCCTATCGTTGCAGTGCTTATGGTCATAAAAACAGTATTAATCATCTTTTAAAGGAAAAACAACTGTGAAAAAAATAAGGAGTGGGGTGGGGCTTTCCAAAGAAAAGAAACTTTTCACTGCATTTTCAGTGATCCTAGTGTTAAATGAATTGAAAATCACCTGTCTGGGGGTTGATAGTACATTTCTTTTATTTTTGCCTTTTGTAAAAGTAGACCTCTCTGTACTCTACAATGAATAGTGTTCAGAGCTCTTTAAAAATTACAAATGCTTAAGCATATCTGGAGATGCCTATGTATGGCTGGAAAGATGGTATACGTGACAAAGTGTTTCCTTTCCTTGCAGATTGAAGACTATGATCTTATAGCAAGCATGATGGGAGCAAAATGCAAAAAGCTTCGCAGTCTGGATTTGTGGAGATGTAAAAACATAACTGAAAGTGGAATAGCAGAATTGGCTTCAGGCTGCCAGCTTTTGGAAGAACTCGATCTTGGCTGGTGCCCTACGTTACAGAGCAGTACCGGCTGTTTCACCAACCTTGCGCGTAAACTCCCGAACCTGCAAAAGCTCTTTCTTACGGCCAATAGGTCCGTGTGCGACACGGACATTGAGGAGCTTGCTGCTAACTGTATGCACTTACGGCAGCTGGATATACTGGGTAAGAAAATGTAGGAATATTGGTGTTTATCTTGCTGAGTCTCAAAAGCCTTGTAGTTAAACAGGAGTCTGTAAGGAAAAATAATCTTCTAAACAAATCTTTAAATAAGTATTTCATAAAATTATGGTTTAACATATGGAAAGAAAAAAAGGAGGAAAGTTTTACTCACTGCAGTGAGTTTGTGACGCAGAATGCAGTGGATGTATACCAACCGTGTAATTTGACTGCTTAGTATGGATTGCTCAAACGGATTTAAGTGCATGATTTTCCCAATAACTTTTTTAGTTTCATCACTGTTAGGTTTTTTAACTGAAATCTTTCTCTTTTGAACACCAGAAGATCCAGTTTCCTATCCTCTTTTCTGCTCTTCTTTGTTGTTTCAATTCTGTGAAGTGAGACAAAGCATATTTATAGTGCAAGTCTGTGATCAGTAAACAAATTTCTGCTTTTTGCACAATACAGAGGCACTAAGCAGAAGTGAATTTTACTCATTAAAGAGAAAAAGGTAATTAACAGTAAAACTTAAAATGGACTTTCTAGTAAGACAGGAAGGAAGCGATGAGGGGCAAAAAGCATAGCAAATCTTAAATTTTTAATCCTCTGCAGCTTCTATAGTTAAAAACATTTTTAGAAATCTTAAGTAAATGTACTTTGGACTCTTGTGTAAGGACTTTGAGAAATGTAGTTTTGCATGGTACTGAATGTTTTCTTTTTATGGTGGAATATAAGGTTTTCTTTTGAAGATAATGTAGGACAGCAGGGATATTTGAGACATGAATGTGGGAGAATTTTTTTCATGCTTTTACTGACATTTTCACAGTTGAAAAGGGAAGATTTAAATGAAAGGGAATAAAGTAGCTGCACTGTGTATTTTTAATATTTAATAATTTTAATGAAAATATATTACATTTAGGTTGAAAGACATGCTAGAAAGAACTGAGAGCCCTCAACTTGGTTAATGTTGCAAGCAAGTTTAAGGCTATTAACATTTCTTATTACAAAAAATAATATTCCATGTGGCTTCAGAATGTCACTTCAGTATAGCTAATACACTCTTCTATCAGAAAATATGGTTTTACTCATCTCTGAGCAAGTTGCCTCCTGACTAATATGGAAACAGAGGATGAACAGATAAAAACTTAACTCCACCTAGTACAGATTTTAGAGGCTTGATAAATATGTCCACAGGAGGTAACGTGTTTGGTGTATCCTTACGGGAATCTATTTTGTAGCTAGATTATCAAGGGCATGTTTCCCTATTGAGACATGAAAATTTTCCAACCAGCACAGTGAATGAAGTCTTTGATAAACACATATGTTCTCCTGGCCACCCACTTCCATGCATTTCTGTTACAATGGCATTGTGTCTGCCCACAAAGTGGTCTGACCTTTTCGCTACACCAGAGGCTGCCAAATGAATCGTCTGGCTGTGTTAAGCCTACAGATAGCCTGCTACTTCTGCTGCCTTTCTGCCATCAGTGAAGGTCTGTTGACACACTTCTTTCACATTTGAATTCACCTTTGAATTAATTTTGACATCTTATTGATGTTTTTGTGGAAAAATAGCACGTCAACGTGGAAAAGGAATTTGTTCAGTCCCCTGGGTGCTTACCAGTATTCCCAAGTGAAGTGGACTTGTAGTCAACCTTTCCCAGTGAGACTGCATGTTAACTTCAGATAAATGCTCCCCAGGGGATAACCAGTTGAATTGTCTGCAAGCTGTTACCAAAAACCTTAATATCCACCTTCCAGACCTTGCTTTCTTCCTTCAGAGGAATACTGAGTATTTCTGAGTAGAGTGGAAAAAAGGTTGTCTTCTGCTGTAAACAAGTCAGTACAAGGCAGTATGATACGTGTGAGTTACCCAGCTTTTTTGGTAACAGCAAGGAAACTATGTTCATTTCTTTGTCTGAATATGGGAACCATTACAGTCTATGGTTGAAAGAAAGAATTGTCAAGGAGAACCATGTTGGGTCATCTGGAGGTGGAGTTACCAGGTGATCCTGTGTAAGTGCAGAAATCTCTGTTGTCTGAACTAAAGAGCTAGTCTCTCACAGTGCAGGAGTACCAACAAAGTCATAAATCTCTGTATGTGCTCTAACTTTTGGCAGCTGATGTAGGGCCATCATGTTGTTATAAGCTACATAAATGCTTAATATGTTTTTATCCTTTTGAAGAAGTGTGACAACAGGTCTGAAGCTGTTAGAGGCCTGAGGTCAGTTCTCAGCTTTGCAAGAGTAACCTTGAACAGTGGGTCTTCTCTGTGATGTGAATGAATGAGAGGTGCTCTTATTATATCCTTTGTCATCTTCCCAAGTACGGAAATGTCTGGCTTGTACATTCACTGTGAAGAGTGTAGAAGTATTGCTGCTAGGTTAGCAGTGCACGCTGTAAGGGAACTTCTTTTTACACAGCTTTGTTGAAGCAAAGCTTGAGGTTTTTTGTGATGTACAGACACTTACCTAAGTAGGGATCGGAATGTCTTACCTTGCGCTGTAGTCACCAGAGCTGACAATATTATGCTGGTTTCTTTCTGCAGTTGTTAGAACTTCTAAACTTGTCAGAGAAAACTTCTTGTTCCAGTTACAGGTTATTTATCATCACAATAGCTTCGGGACTTGAGGAATCTAAGCTTCTGAAAAAAATCTTGTTGAACTGCGTGTCATTCATTTAAGTATTATAAAATGAATGTTATATATACTCATTTTCAGGAGGCAGGTCCTGCGTCTTCCTACTCTTCTGTCTTCTACTTAGCCTCTCCATTATCATTATCATTTGACAGTTCCCTTGTTACAGAATCAGAGGACTCTGTAAAAGATGAGAATTGCTGGTTTTCAAGGGTTCCGTACACTTACTGACCCATGGAAGGCATTGTATGATGGGTGGCTGTTTGTGGTGTTTAAAACATACTTCAGAAAGTAAATGTCTGTTTAGAAAAAGAAAGGAAAAAAAAACCAAAACAAAATACAAACCACCCAAAGATCTCATACGTGTCTATTGTATTATGGTACAATTTGGAAAAGGAAGCATCATTTAAGTCTGTCACTGAATACATGAGTGTGTGCTTCTTGTAGTTTTAATTCTGAGCTTTCTTATACCCATTACATACTAAGCAGTCTCCTTACAAATACCATTTCCTTCTCTGCCCACATCTTTTCCACCAATTGACATGGGAGGTTTCCACCCTGTAGTAGAATGATCCAGCTGTGATCATCTGACACTTTTGTAGTGATGGGGCACATAATCCAGTGCTATCAAAAGTTAAGTGGACACCTCTAGACCTATAGCTAAAATCTAAGTCTTCAAACTGTGATCAGCACTGAGGAATGTGACAAGTCAGATAACAACCTGAATCGGTAGTGCCAAAAGCTTTTCTTGTACATCATATCAGCTGCTTATTTCTGTTGCTGTGGGGCTACCAGCAGCTGTCAAGGATGAAGAATCAATCATCTTAACCTCATCTCCCAGAAGTCCTGACTGCCTCTGTCCTGCGCGAAGAGTAATGAAAAGTAGGCACCCTTGTTACTGCAAAATTCATGTATTCCTATCTACATACCAACACTTCCCACACCTTCCTGAGCAACAGAAAACCCAACAGCCCCCTTGCCAGCTGTCAAAATTTTCAGCTTTATCTTGAGAGCATCAACACATAGTTAGTCAATTCAAACATCAAAACGTGTAGCATGCTAAAATTTTGAATTTGAGTTGTGTGCAGTAGCTTAAAAAATGTAAAGAGTAAGAGGCTAATCTGGCTGGTCTAGGGGAGGAAATGAAAAGTAAGAATGTTTGAGGGAATAGTGCTAGATCTTTTTGGGGTCTCTATTCTTAAAGTATTATTTAGTGTGTAGTAGTATCCCTTGCACTAGAAATTGAGGCTCTGGCAATTTTTGTAGCCGTCATACACAGGTTTCCTGAACAGCTTTAGAATTTGAAGATTTGGATATATAATAGATACAAATTCAATCATTTACAGCTAGTAAAAGTAATTGTTCTAGCAAAGAAGTCATCGCTCAGAAGTGCCTTTTACAAAACAAATACCTGAGATTTTTTTCTTGGGAATACACTGAGCAACAAAATGAAATAGTAGGTTTTAATGTCCTTGTTATGTATTCCTTCTGAGAAATGGCCAATTAGGCTGGGCAGCAAAAAGTTGCAGTAAACAGCAAAGGTCCAAAAGCCTCTGAACTTTAGAAAAATGCACAATGTAGGTAACAAGCAGGATACATTGTCAGTATTTCAAGAGCAAAGGAAAACAGGCTGTATTGCTCTGAAATGCCTTCAAATGTGCTTTTAAGAAAGATACATTACTAATTGGACATTATATAAATAAAAGTAAGACTGCTGATGATGTTTGCTTATCCTGCGGTGTGAATAACCAGGCCCAAATGAGATGGCTGGCCTTTTTACCTTTTAGAAAAAGATATTTCCTAACATGAAATTTGAAGTCTGAGGAGGAATATAAGAAACAGGTGCAGTAAAACGTGCAATTTAGAATGCCCTGCTTAGTTACAAATTCATTCGAAATCTTAGTCTTAGATGAAATGGTAGGAGAACTGTCAAAAGTTTGGGCAGGAAAGAATGAAGAACATGCCACACAAAAAATCTGTGGCTAGGCATCTAGATCTAGCATTTTTGTAGAAATGTGCATTTGTATCTTGAAACATAAAAACTGATGCATAAATGAGTCTGGTTTTAAATGAAGGTGCTGATGCAGTAGCAATTTTAAGGCTTAGTGGAAAAAAAAGATAAGTAGCATAACGTGTTGTTCCTATAGTTTCTGTTGGAATGGTAGAGCAGTTGCTGATGGTAGGACAGCAGTACTATGGTAAAATCACAATACTAATTACAAACTTTGATTACTACCATGTAGGTGAGGTAAAATTTGGGGACATGATAGCAAAGACTGCTTTTGGGTGACATTAAATGTCTCAAAGCAACTAATCTGAGAACCCATCATAGAAGAAGTGAAGGCCACTCATAAACGCCCTTGCTTATGCAGAAGAGTACAGGAGGCTACAAAAACCAGGGGCATCTTTCTTGAAATGAATCCTGTTCAGAGAATGAGAATAGGAATATGAACTCTAGAAAGTGAAAAAAAGCAGAGTAAGGCAGTATGAGATATTAAAGAACCACTGGCTAAAGGTAAAGGCTGAAAGTATATTTCAGATGTTAGAAGATTACAGGAGACTTAATGAGTTGGGTAGACAGTCCAGGTGTGAGGGATCACTTGGATACAAGAAGGCCATTGCAGGAGAACTATTGTCTGTCAATTAGTGTTCATGGCAAGGGGGATCAAGTGGCTGCTACATCAGAGCCATTCTTTCCAGATTAGTCTAGAGAGCTGCCTTAAATTGGAATGTCAATACAGAAAGCTTTTGAACAGATCAATACATTGAACAATAATAAATTGTTAGGACTAAATGGTATTTATGCAGTGGTTCTAAATGAACTCAAATACAGGGTTGTGGAAATCTTATTTCTGTTTTGTGATCTGTCACTTAAATCAGCCTGAGGATTAGGCTAGAGGAATGATGGGTTCCAAACATGGCACAATCTTCTGTAAAGGCTGCAGGTTAGAAGATACAAAACAGTAAGATCATGTTTCACTCTGTATAAACCAGTTGCAACCATAAGGAAGTCGAGTCAGTTGGTCAACATGAAAGCCACTGTGTATCTTGAAGGAGAGCTGCATCCCTGTGAGGATAGTATAGTTACACCTCAGCAGTCTTTACGAATTCCTGGGAACTCTTGGTGAAGGTGAGTACTGACACAGTCCATAGAGGACTGGATTTTCAAAAGCTTTAGCCAAGGTTATTCTTCTTTTGTAACTTAGCTGTCTTCTTCTGGGTTATGAATGTTTAAAGCCAAGAGAGGACAAGAATGTATCATCTCTTTTCATCTTGAAGTTACATCACTACTGTGGTCACCAAGGGTCTGCACTGATCTGCTTATAAGTAATTCATGCAAAAAGGTTTACAGTGCTGTACCAGAGGGTAATGCACAGGTATTCAGGGTAGAAAAATATTAAGCTGAAGAACATAACACTGAAAAATTGCAGAATGATCTTACGATACTTAGTAAACAGATGATAAAGCAGGAAGAAAATTGTTCCATCAAGTGCAAAGTAATTGCATGAGGCAAAATAATGTTAATTAAGAGTACATCAGGGTGGCTTTATATTAGTTACTGGTTTATAAGAAAGAGCTTCTGTGGACAATTTTTTGAAAGGAACAGCTCATTATTCAGCGGAATTCTAATGGGCAAAGAGATGGTTAGAATTTCTTAGGAAAAAAATGGAAGAAACACCATAAGGCCTCAATATACAGCTACTGACTTTGTGCTCAGTGCTCTGTATAGTTCTGGTCATCCAATTTCAAAAGTACTAAATTAGTGCAGGAAAAAGGCCACAGGTGTCATCTTGGATGCAAAAGAGTCTGGAAAACAGACACTTGAAGGAACAGAAGAGATGTGAACCTGTGAACAGAAGAGATGTGGCCCTGTGAACTCAGTCCTTGGGCGAAGGGGAGAGAGCCTGGTGGAGGGATGACTCTCCACTGGTCAATGAAGACTGGGTGAAGGACCAATTATACAAATTGAATATTCATAAGTCCATGGGCCCTGATGAGATGCACCCAGGAGCGCTGAGTGAACTGGATGATGTTGTCTCCCTACCACTCTCCCATCATTTTTGCAAAATCGTGGCAAACAGGAGAGGTGCCAGAGGACTGGAGCAAAGCCAATGTCACTCCAGTCTTCAAAAAGGGCAAGAAAGAAGTTCCAGAAAACTATAGGCCAGTCAGCCTCACCTC